>APFE031722275.1:105212-115212 GCA_000404065.3 Pinus taeda
TTCCATCCATCGCAGCCATGGCAGGTCCACAAGCACCCACCAAAGTGGAAAGAATCATAGCTGCTAGGTATGGACCCTGGTCCTGCCTATTCCTTTGAATGCCATGCCTGCAGGAGAATATCAGAAATACATGCCTAAGTTCACTGGGACAAAGGGAGTAATAGCTGAAGAACACCTTGAGTCTTTTTATAGCTATGCTAATAACCTAGATATCAGTGAAGATGATGTGTGGATCAGAGTATTTGTCCAAAGCATTGATGGAGAGGCTAGAAAGTGGTTCAGAGAGCTAACCCCTAGGTCTATAACAGACATTGAAGCATTAGATGATGTGTTTTTAAAGCATTGGGGAGATAACAAAGACCTACTATACTACCATACTGAGTTTGGCAACCTATAAAGGGAAAATGGGGAGTCATTTTTTTATTTCAATAAAAGGTTCAATTGTATGTATAGCAAGATACCAGCTGAAGTGAAGCCTACCCCCACCTCTGCCAAACTCACCTATGCCAATGCCTTTGACTCTGATTTATGCCTGTTGTTAAGAGAGAGAAGATGTGCCTCTCTAGTTGAAATGCAAGATGCATCCTTGGAGGTGGAATCCAATATCATGGTTGCAGAGAAAGTCAAAGGACATGGTGATAGAAGGAGGCAGAGAGGTGAGTCTTCCTCTTCTTCCTCATCTTCAAATCCAAAAATGGACAAAATGTCTAAAATGATAGAGTCATTGGCTACTGAAATCTCCAAGCTGAAGGTTGAGCAGAGTCCTCGGAAAGCAAGGCTTCCTAATTCATTTGCTCCAAGAAATCCAAATCCATACAGAAGAGAAAATGAACAATTGCAAATCATTCAGAGGGGCAAATAGGCCAGTGAAGAACAAAGGGTTAAGACTCCTTTCCAGAACGTAGTCATGGAGGAGGAGCAGTTTGATGAAGAGGATGAGATTCACTGCATGGAAGACAAGGTCAATGCTGCTTTTTTTACATTAGTTGCCTACGAGGAGTCATTACTCAGGGACCAGACCAGTCAAGAGTGGGACAGAGAAGTTGTTCTGCAGACTGAAGACCAGCAGAGATATAACTTAAGGTCAAGAACGAGTAATTTCAAAGAGAATCCTGCCCAAGGAGTTGTTGTCCCCACAGAGCAGCATATAATCAAGCAAAAGCGACCGGCAATTGATCCCACCATCCTGAAAGCACCAGCTCAAGAGGTAAGAGGCCCTGACAAGTCTCCTTCCCCTTTCAGTTTTGAATCAGAAGTCCAGAAGTTAAAAATATATGTGCCTCTGATAGAAGTAGCAAAGAGTGAGGCCTTTAAGAAGCCCATCTTTGATGCCCTTGAGTTGAAAGCCACACAAGCATCCAATGACTATGTGAATTTACAAGATGATAAACCTGCAGTTGTGCTTAGCCCAATGGCTGAACCTGCCGATGACAATTCCCCACCATTTTATATCTCCTTGACCATTCATAACAAAATCCTCCACAACTGTTTGCTGGACACGGGTGCTAGCCATAATCTGATGCCCAAAGTTGTCATGGAAGAGTTAGGCCTTGATATTACCAGACCTTATCATGACTTGTTCTCCTTTGATTTGAGGAAGGTGAAATGTCTGGGGTTAGTCAAAGACTTAGCCATCACCCTAACTCAACTGCCCATGAAAAGCATGATGATGGATATTGTGGTAGTAGATGTCCCCCCTAAGTTTGGTATGCTACTTTCCAGAGGGTGGATTAAGAGGTTGGGTGGGACATTGCAAAACGACTTGTCTTATGCCACCATCCTAGTTTTTGGAGGAGAAAGTAGAAGACTATACAGGGAAGCCTAGTTGGCCTATATCATCAGTGATGAGAAGAATCCCACTAATCATCCCATTTACGCTGTGGACACTGATTTTGGAGCATGTATTCTCCAAATTGAAGAAGCCCAGAGGGCCTCGGTGCAGCTCAAGAAACCAGTATGCCAGGCCATGGAAGAGGAAGGGACACAAGCTTGGGATATGTTCTTTGATGGAGCCTGTTCAAAGGAAACTGCGGGAGCAAGAGTGGTGCTGGTGTCTCCAAAACAAGAAAGCACACATTTATATTTTAAGCTGACTTTTCAGGTCACCAACAATATAGCAGAATATGAGGCTCTGATATTGGGCTTAAACATTGCCAAAGACATGGGAATCAGAGACATAAAGGTGTTTGGCGATGTTGATCTCATCATTCAACAAGTGAACAAAATGTTCCAAGCGAGGCACCCAAGGCTGAAAGCATACAGAGATGAGGTATGGAGACTCAAAGACTCTTTTGACAAATTTTATATCTCATATATCCCTAGAGTAAAAAATCAGCTTGCCAATTCCCTTGCTGTGTCTACTAGCATGTTCATCCCTCCCATTCCCCCTAGATTGGCTTATCAAGTCCAGGTGAAATATAGACCATCCTTGCCCGATAATGTTCAGCACTGGAAAGTTTTTGAGGATGATGATGAAGTAAATAGGTTTCTACAAGTCATTGATGAATTCTCTGAAATGCAAATTGATCGAGAGAATGAAACCTTGGAGGAATGTCCCTAGCCCCAGCTAAGGAACAGGATTGGCCAAGACAACATTGTACAGTTGCCTAGCAATCATATACCTGAAGGGCTAGTGCCTCTAGAGAAGCTGTTTGACCATAATGATGTGCCTCATAAGATTGCCCAAAAAGAAAATTAGTCTGCAGTCCATAGGCATAACATAGGAAGTCTAGATCATTCGAAGTATATAAATATGTCCACCCATTTGTCTACTGCCCAAAGTTCTGAGTATTGCACCTTAATGAAGCAATTTGCTGATGTCTTTGCCTAGGAATACAGTGATCTTAAAACTTATGACAAAAATATCATCCAGCATAAGATCCCATTGGAGAAAGACACCATTCCTTTCAAACGAAAGCTGAGACCCATAAATCCTTTGCTCCTCCCTCTGATCGAAAAAGAAATCATGAAGTTGTTGGCTGCCAAAATCATAGTTCCTCTAAGATATTCAAAGTGGGTAGCCAACTTGGTAGTGGTGAAGAAGAAAAGTGGAGAAATCAGGCTGTGTGTTGATTTCAGGAACCTAAACAAATGCTCTAAGAAAGACTACTATCCCCTGCCTAAAAGGGAACATTTGCTACAAAAAGTCTCAGGAGCTAAAGTTGTCTTTCCTGGATGGATTTTCAGGGTATAACCAAGTTGTTGTACATCCAGATGACCAAGAAAAGACTGCCTTCACCACTCCTTGGGGCACTTTTATGTACTCCAAGATGCCTTTTGGACTGATGAATGCTGGGGCCACCTTTCAGAGAGCCATGGATACAACATTCGTAGGGGAGAAGGATAAGTTTGTCCTTGTCTACCTGGATGATATAACAGTATACTCGAGCAGCCATCAAGATCATTTGCAGCATTTGAAGGAAGTGTTTTTGAAGTGCAGAAGGTTTGGGATATTAGTGAATTCTAAGAAGTCATAATTTGCTTTAGAAGAGGACAAGCTTCTAGGACACATTGTTTCTGCTGCAGGTGTCAAGATTGACCTAGACAGAGTGCAAGTATACAGACCTTGTCTGTCCCAAGATCAAAAAAGGACATCAAATCCTTTCTAGGCAAAATAAATTTTGTAAGGAGGTTTATTGCTAATTTTGCAGAATTGGTAAAACACATCACCTCTATGCTGAAAAAGGGATCAGAGATCAAATGGACTGATGCAACAAGAATATCTTTTGAAGCCATCAAAAGAGCTATTATGGAAGCTCTCACTTTGATCAGCCTAGACGGTAGCAAGGAGTTCCATATCTTCTCCTTTGCTTCCTGTGACACCCTTGCAGTAGTCTTATTGCAGAAAAATGATGAGGATTTACAGCATCTAGTGGCATTTTTCAGCAAAACCTTAAGGGATGCTGAACTAAGGTATGATATTATCGAAAAGCAAGCTTATGCTCTTATCAAATCTTTAAAAGCTTTCTGAATCTACATTCTGCACTCCAAGGTAATTGCATATGTGCCCTCTGCTTCAGTAAAGGATGTCCTAATGCAGCCAGGCATTGATGGAAGAAGGGTAAGTGGATTGCAAAGCTTATTGAATTCAACATAGGACTGAAGCCCACAAAGCTTATTAAGGGTCAAGGCCTTGCCAAGCTGATGGATGAAGAAAATTACAGGATGTTGGACATGAATTGGATAAGCACAAACTCAGATGACAGACAGACAGGGGGAGAAATAGTTGAACGAGGGCAGAACTAGTCTTTGGTTGAAAATCTGGCCTCTTGTGAATGGTATGATAAAATAGCTCACTTTCTGTTGAAAGTAGAAGTCCCTCCAGGTCTTAGCTTGAGCCAATCCAGGACCGTTAAGCTAAAAGCAGCCAAGTAGTGTATTCATGAAAACTTGCTTTATTGGAGGGATCCATCTGGAATCCTTTTAAGATGTCTAAAAAAGGGCAATCTGTAAAGGTCATGCATCAGTTCCACTCCAGCATCTGTGGAGGACATCACTATTGGAAAAACCACAACCCACAAGATCTTGAGGGCTGGCTATTATTGGCCCTCTCTTTTCTCTGATGTCTTTTCATTTGTAAAATCTTGTGACATGTGCCAGAGGTTTGAAGGAAAACAGCAGTTGAAATCCTTACTCTTGAAGCCAATACATGCCAGTGGCCCTTTCCAGCAGTGGGGCTTGGATTTCATAGGGGAAATTAATCCACACTCTAGTAGCTAGCACAGATGGATCTTAGTAGCCATTGGTTACTTCACTAAATGGATTGAGGCCATCCATACTAAGAAAGTTGATCACCATGTTGTCATGAAGTTCTTGACAGAAAACATTTTCACCAGGTTTGGCTGTCCACAGAAATTGGTTACAGACAATGCAGCAGCCTTCGGGGCAAAAGAGTTGGTGGACATGTGTGACTCAATGGGCATTAAGCTAGTGCATTCCACCTCATACTACCCTCAAGGCAATGGTCTAGCAGAATCATCCAATAAGAGCCTGATAAGGATAATCGAAAAGCTGTTGGAAGACAACAAAAGGAACTGGGATTCCAAATTGAAGCTTGCATTGTGGGCTAACAGGGTGACCACCAAGAAATCAACAGGGAATTTTCCGTTCAAGTTGGTATATGGCACTGAGGTTGTATTCCCAATCCAATTGACACTCCCTGTGGCCAAGTTCTTGCAGGAAGAGTGGAATGAGGAAAATGGCATGGCAAAGAGGATTAGTGACTTGGTTGAAGTGCATCAAATCAGAGATCAATTGATTGAGAAGTATGCAACACATCAAAAGAGAATCAAGGAAGCCTTTGATAGGAAGGCAAAGATGAACAATTTTCAAATTGGAGACATGGTTCTTAAATGGGATGCATTGAAGGAAAAGAAAGGCAATCATGGCAAATTCGATGCTCTATGGACAGGACCTTTTGTCATTGCTTAGGTCCAGGGGAACAATACCTTCATGCTGCAATGTTTGGAAGGAGGAACAGTTTTTGATGGCCCCATTAATGGGCGGTTTTTGAAGGTTTATGTTGTTTAAGGCCTTTAGGCCCAAACATTGTAAATATGTTCTTTTACAGTTTTTAGTGTAGGCTTAATTAGACTCCATGCCCAATGGAATAATAGAAAACCTACCTAATCTTGTTTCTATATGAAAGGCAGTGGTATATGGTTCTTGAAACCTCACAGGGAGGATTTCATCCCCAGAAGGAGTAAGTGTTAGCTCTGCTATGCAGCGCTGACTTTCTAATATCAGAGAGAACCCTGGTCTGTTTGGTTGTGTCTCGAGAGGGGCTTACATTGCTCACTTTTCCCTTTCTTCCCTCACCCCTCTCACCTTTAACCTTCCCCATTTCCTAAACGAACCTTCTAAATCCGACAAAATTCCCTTTGGTCTCAGCCCTAAGCGCGAAGCTAAACTAACCATAAAACCTTATCCATATGCCTTGCACGCTTGTAACCCATTGCGCTGCATCCCCACCGTTGATCATCCCCCCCAATCCAACGGCTCACATCGCGCCCGATAAAGGCGACCCTCTTAGCCACTCTCCACCGTTAGATTATCTCCACCAGATCTGACGACCTTCACACATATCGCGCGAACAACTAGATCGAGAGATAACACGCGATGAGGGTGGTTTTTCTCTCTCATCTGCTGCTACGTGTCATTCATTAAGTGGAATCGCGCGGCCTCGAGCAATTACCATTTAGCACCCAAAAGTTGTGCAATGAAAACTATTACCGCCCAAGTAAACCACCCTCACCCGTTAGAGCCCACGCAACTCCATCACCCGATGACCGTCCGATCTGTCTGATGAAGATCCAACAGCCCTGATGCACCCCACTCCCACCTCGACCGATAGCCTTCACCGAGCCATCTTCGCCATTCATCTCCCCAATATGACGATCATCTCTCTCTCTCTCGCTCATCCCAACTGTCCACATACCCATGCACCCTATGTCCTACGACCATTCTATTGCCCGAGGAAGGAGATGACCAACTCTACTTGACTAATAACAGTCGGATCCCCAACAACCACATTAAGTAGAAAGCATGGCCAAAAGGATAAAAGGACATAGTACAGCTCTATAACAAAATTTATCAGTCATGGACTTCACTGCTGCGAGCATTCCAACTGCCTAAAGGACAACACAACAGTTGTACAGATCAAATTTACACAGTGAAGCAAGCAACCTCGTTCAGAGACTCCATCAGGTAGTTAAATGCAGGTGGTGGTCAATTAAGACCCCTCCATAACTAAACGGCCAGGTGCCATTGTAATGCAAACTTATAAATATCCAAAAGAAAGATGTAATCAGGGTTGGCATTGGATGTAAGGTTCAACTTCTGGAGACTGTAGACACTTTGTCGCTTGCAGCATCTCATCTTCATTTTTAGCAATACAAGCTTCTTTTGCTGTTAATTGCTCACTATCCATTTTCCTCTGTTCTAAGCTTGTGCCTAATGTGTTGTTTTCTTGATCTCTTAATGTTTAACAATACATAACTGTCATCTTATCTCTGTGTCAGAATGTTGAATGCAACACAGAATAGGTTACTTAGGTTTCTTTCTATCTAATGCAGGAGAGTTGTCATCCTGTTTTTGCATTAATAGATTAGATTTGCAGGTTTCTGTACTAGTTGCAGTCGGCCATCACATGGTCTTGTGTATCTGCTGGTGTGGTTAGTATTCTCCATATTCACCTAATATCTAAACTGTGAGCATTGGTGGTCTAAAGCCTTGTAGTCTGGGGGTGTTCATGCATGTTTGGAGTGAAACAGAGTAGAAGTGGTTATCTAGCTTGAACCAAACCATCATTCCTTCCATTAAACCTTGCAACAATAGTTGAATTTATATGTTACCAGGCATCTCCGAGCTACAACCTAGGAAAGTTTCTTGGAATCCTAAAAACAACAACTGAGAAATGCACTTCAGAGGAAAATTTCGGAAAGTGCAATTCCAAACAAGAAGCCACAAAAACCAAATCACAAAATGATTGGTAGCAAGAAGGTGACAATAGGGAAAATTAAGCTCTCAGAGCAATATCCACTATTTGATCTAAAAATGAAGGGATTATATAAAAACTTGACTATACATACACACAAGTCATAATCAATATCAATGTGTGGAATGATGGGTGGTCCATCTAAAATCCAAAGAGCGTCAACGATGATCCAAGTGCAATCAACAATCGTAATTGTTGTCATTGATTAATCCTAAAAGAGTCAATATGTCATTGTTGTATAACATCAACCATCAACCATAAAACATCAAATGTTGGGATCAACACATGGGTTAGGTATGACACGCGTGCATGTGTGTGCACATACACACACACATGCGCACACCCACAACCGAACATGCACATGCACACAATGTGTGGTGTGTGTATTTGTGTGGGAGTGCACAAATGTATTGATTAACATATAATATAAAAAAAGATGTTTTCACATGGTCCAAAATTCATCAGACAATCAAAATTACAAAAGGTTTGATGCAAAAAAATATTACACCATCCTCCACAAATTATTTCATTTTTTTTTGCTAGTATAAACTTTGAATAAGACACCTAAGATCAATGTTGTTTTGTATAACATAAATAAAACTTAAACTAGTGGAAAACATGTTGTGCTTCATCATAGTCAACATTGGTGGCTTGTGATTCCTGGTTTTTTATGTCCACATCTTCCAACATTATGTGGATTGTTTCCTTTTCTTTTGACTTACCTAAAACAAAACCTAATGACATTTTGAGGTTAGAAGCCATTGACAAAAAACCCTTGTTTAAATTACAAACCATATTTCAGAGCAAGAGCATTTCACTTCCAATGCTTGAATTTGTCTCTTTTGTTGAAGAAGTGTTTCCATTATCAAAATATTTTAGGTATTGCAGATTTCTTCTTGCTAATGAATTTTGATTATAACAAAAAAGATTGAAGTCTTGTTTCCAATAAGAAGTTCCTCATGTCTACATAGGACCCTGTAAAGGTCAAGAAATTTTTTGAGGTGATTCCCATGGTTTCCAAGGTTATCCACGTTCCCATGCTTTTGAGCATGCTTAGCAAAAAATTATAGGATGAGACAAAATAGGTGGAGCCAAGTTGTTTCTTCCAAACACGTAGATATGAGGGTTTCAACTTTCCCACTCAAGGGTAAATTTCCTAATGTCAAACCAATCCAAAGTTAAGAGAATAAGGTGCTCATTATCCCTACCAAAATTGCACATGAGTGCAATGCATAAAAGCCTTGGACTTTGGCAAATAAACACAAAGGATACCCATACAATTCTTTTTGAATCCTAGGGATTGGAAAAATCCATTTCTAGTCTACCTTAGATTCTTAGAGATAAAGTGAAAGTGAAACAAAGTTATTTCTTGATAAATTGCTTGCTTAGAGATCCGATAAAGCCAATTTGGTAAAGAATAGTCGAAGAGGATTCATTCTCGCTACACTGGAGCTATCATAGCCTTTTCCTATCACCAAAATCCCACTCGCATTTTGACTTTAACTCCAAAATTATTCAAATTACATGTCTTAAGGTATCATGGAATTAATTCCCATAATGTTGGGGTCCCAACTATATTCTACATCCCACCCTTCAGAAAGTGACAAGGGGACATGCATTCCTAGTTGGACTTGTAGAAAACCTATGGAACAAGTGGGATGATACTCCCTTTTTTTGTAGTGCTCCTTCATTAAATTGTGAGGATATGTTGGACCGTTTGCCTAGCAATTGTGTTCTCTCAAGACATGGTAACGCTCAATGTTTTTGCAGCAAAATGTTCCTTTTGAATTCTTGGAATTATCTTAACAAGTTTTCCATCAAGTGGGACATTCAAGTTGTCCACGAATGTTATAATTACAAAATAATCCCAAATTGCAATTATATTCTTGACGCAAATTAAGTATAGGATTTTTAGCCCTTGGAGTAGTGTTAAGGCCTATTCTTGGCTATTTGTTGTGATCCTCAATCCCCATTTGTTGTTCATTTCTTGATTTCCACTAAAATCAAGGATGGTCTCCCCTACCCCATTTCCCATGATCTAGGTGTAGCATATGACTGCAGAAACCATGTAACAATACATTACCAGCACCTTTTAACAAAATATGCCACCCTAAAAGTTCACTATATGACTATGTAATGTGAACACTAGAAACATGCATCCTATGCAAAAAACATTCGCATAGTCAATCATTTGAATCACCCAACATTTACATCATAACATTTTAATATTTTTTTACATGTGTTGTGTGTGAATTAGCGATCATGTGTACTGCAAGTTCCCATCCATCATCAAAGTGCATTGAAGTGCCCAATAAAGTGCCATTTCCTTGTAACAAAGCCAATGTCACCAACAACATAATTATTCATGTACAAAGTGAAGGAAAACTTATCATTAACAATACCATATGATGAGATCATAACATAATAAACACATCCATGAAAGATATTACCATGTGCACCATAAATTGCAAAATATTATGAAATTGTCAACAAACAAATGTTTTC
>APFE031722275.1:120212-160898 GCA_000404065.3 Pinus taeda
TGGACTCCATTGTTTGATGCACAGCGAGAAAAGGTCGAATCATTCCCAGTATGGGTTCGAGTTCCTAGTCTGCCTCCTTTTCTTTGGGTGGATTCAGTTTTCAGGTCCATTGGGAATATTCTTGGCACTTATTTGGAAATAGATATGTCCTTCATTGAAACAAGGAATAAAGCCATGGCTCGGATATTGGTCAATCTTAACCCTAGAGAAGGCCTAACGGAAAATATAAAAATTCAATATAGAGACCTCATTTTCGATCAGCCATTGGACTACGAACACCTGCCATTCAGATGTCACAGATTCCATGTGTATTGACATCTAGCAAGGGACTGCCTGTTGGGTTTTCGTCGCAGAAGGAAACAAAAGAAAGTCGAGCGAAGGTGGTATCAACAGAAAAGGATATAGAATTCAGGTATGACACGACCCAAGAGGAGGACGCCATGGAGGTGGATAGGAGCGAGAAGGAGAAGTCTTTGATGTAGGCTCAACAGATCCCGCGCCCAGATATTGAAGAGGGAACACCTATCAGATCCGGGAATGTTGCCCCGGAATTCACAAAAGAAGCAACTGCAGGCCTCCTTGAAGACACGATGGGTATGCGTCTGGACTCTTGTTTTCCTTATATGCCTCCTCCTTATGAAGTAAAAGTTGCATGCCTAAATTCAAATTCTTATAGTCATTCATCTGTTGAACACTCTTGTGTTGAAAGCATCACTTCATCTATCCCCAAGATTAACCTTAACTGTGAAGAGGTTCCAAATGCAATCTGTGAAGTAAAAATCTCTCCTTCCAAACTGGCATGTCATTATAACCTGCGTTCCCTTGACAAAAGACCGGCTTCAGGAGATCCAATCAGAGGTTTAGGCATGGATATACCCCAGTCCTCTATGAAAAAATCTAGGGGCCAGAAATCTTACCTGTCTAAGGCTCAGGTGAAAGCAAAGCTTGACGTGGCGGATGGTAAACAACTGTCGATTCCTGGGGTGCTTAGAGCGGCAAAACCATGTGAGGATGTGTCAAAATGATCTTTCTTTCATGGAATTGTAGGGGTTTAGCCAGTAAACCCAAAAAACTGGCTCTGAATGAGTTGGTACATCGTTGTAACCCAGATGTACTCATGTTGCAGGAGACTTTAGGCATGAGTTCAGAAGTTTTGTCATGTCTTTGTTCTACTCTCTCGGGGTGGCATTTTCAAGCTTTGGATTCCATTGGTCACTCGGGAGGCCTAGCTATAGGCTTCAGGGAAGGAAGATTGAAACTATTAAATATGTGGGGGATGGTTCATGTGTTGGGGATGGAAGCTATGTCCCCTGATTTTGACTTCCCTCTGATGATCTTAAATATATACGGGCCATGCCAAGAGAAAGTCTCTTTTTGGAACAATCTTCTGTCTAAATCAATGATGAGAAGTCAAAATCTTGTGATAGGAGGAGATCTAAATTTCTCTATTGGGAATGCCGAGACTTGGGGACCTTCAACCAGAGAAGACCCTCTATCATATTTCTTCTTGAATGCCTTTGCTACGCATAATATGATAGATGTAAACATGCTAAAACTGAAACCTTCATGGAGGAATCGTAGAACAGGTGAAGCTAGAATTGCAAAAAGATTAGACCGTTTTCTTCTAAGTGAAGATCTAGCTTCCAGAATTCCAGTTTTCAGACAGTGGGTGGGAGAGGGTGGAAATTTGGATCATTTTCCAGTCCTTCTTGACTTGTCCAAGCCTCCCCTTAAGCCGGCAGCACCCTTCAAATTCAACGCATCCTGGATAGAGGAGGAATCATTCAAAAAGCTTTTTAATGAAACTTGGCAACACCCGTGTAGGGATGCCATGGAGGACAAGAGCTTTCTTCTCATGGAAAATTTGAAAAGATTGAATAAGGTCACTATGGATTGGGAAAAGAAGAGGAAGCAGAAACAAAATGAAGACTTAATCAATATCAACTTGGAGCTTGGGGAATTGGAAAATCCTGAATCGAATGGCTATGAATCTCAGGAGTCGAAGGATAGGATCTTGTTGTTAGAAAAGCAGAGAAGTCAAATTCTTATGGACATAGAAGAGGAATGGAGGTTGAAAAGCAGGGAAATTTGGCTGATGGCTGGAGATGAAAATACAAAAAAAAAATTCACAATTATGCAAAAGGTAGGAAGATAACGAATACCATTTGGAAGTTAAAGGACGAGGAAGGTAGAGAGGCCAATACCTTTGAATCTCTCTCGTTCATGGGGAGGAACCATTTCCAAAAATTATTCTCTGATCAAGGGGATCCAACTTTAGCAGAGGTTATCAGAACAGCCCAATGTTTTCCTCGATATGTGGAGGAGGAAGAAGCCGAGGGCTTGCAGGGAGAAGTCACAACAGAAGAAGTGGAGAGTATTGTAAAATCTATGGCCAAAGATAAAAGCCATGGGCCGAATGGGTGGCCTATTGAACTCTTCCAACATTTCTTTGATCAGATTGGCTCATAATTAATAGAGGTGGTTGAGGAATCCAGAAGAAAAGGTATGGTCTATGTGCCATTCAACTCAACCTTTATAGCCCTTATTCCTAAGAAAGAAGATCTAGAATCGTTTGAAGATTTCAGGCCTATATCGCTTTGCAACAACATTTATAAAATTATAGCTAAGGTGATTGTTGTCCGTTTAAAGCCAATTCTGTCTAGATGCATTTCAAACGAACAATTTGGTTTTCTGGATGGTCGCCAAATACATGAAGCCATTGGGGTGGCTCAAGAGACAATTCATAGTGTTAAACGGATGAAACGGAAAGGAGCAGTGGTGAAAATTGATCTATCAAAAGCCTACAACAGAATCAGCTGGACCTACCTCTGGATGTTGTTAACACATCTGGGTTTTAAAGTTGACTTCATCAATTGGATTATGGGATGTATCACCAGTGTCAGTTATGTGGTCCTTATTAATGGAGCAGCCTATTCTTTCTTCAAAGGGCAAAGAGGGTTAAGACAAGGATGCCCTTTGTCCCCACTGCTCTTCCTTCTGGTAGCAGAAGGGCCGAGTCAACTAATTTTAAAAGCGAAAAGGGAAGGAACTTTAAAAGGTCTGGAGGTTGCAGTCAACTTATACATTTCGCACCTTCTCTTTGTCGATGATATTTTACTCTTCAGCAATGGAAACCAGTCAGAAATAAAGGAGATTAAGAAGATTCTTGAGCTTTTCATGAAAGCTACCAGGATGCAAGTGAATTATAGGAAATCTCAGCTCATTTTGGAAGGCTTTAACAGATAGGAGAAAAGCCAAATTACCTCAATTCTTCTTTTTCATATTTATAAGCTTGAAGATCCTTTCAAATATCTGGGGTTTTGGCTGAAACCGGATAATTATAGGAAACAAGACTGGAATTGGTTGGTAGCGAAGATTGAAGCTAGAATCTTTCATTGGAGCTTCGAGTGACTTTCCAGAGCAGGAAGGCTATCTTTAATTAAATCAGTCCTTATAGCAATTCCAGTTTACTGGGTTGCGCTGACCTGGGTCCCTAAAGGTATTTTGGAAAAGATAAGAAGAATCTGTAGCAGATTTCTATGGGTTGGATCAAAGGAGGATTCAGTGCTTCCCTGGGTTGCTTGGGAGAAAGTGGCAAAACCGAAAGAATGGGGAGGGTGGGGAATAAAAGACCTCACTACTTTTGAAACCTCCCTAGCGAAAAAATCAGGGTGGAGAATCATCAATATGGAAAATCTTTGGACGAAAGTGGTAAAACGGAAATACATTGACCCCACCCTTCTTGAAGATTAGATAAGAAACCCGTAAAAGAAAGGAGGAAATGTGTCGGTAGTCTGGAGGGCGACTATAGATGCCTTCAAGATTATTGAACGAGGCTTGTCCTGGCAGATTGGAAATGGTGAAAATATTCGAATTGGAAGGGACCCTTGGGTGGGGTGTAATGAGAATTTTGCTCTGCCCCCAGGCCTGATTAGGCATCTAGAGTCCAAAGGAATTATTTTCCTTAATCAGGTAGAGAAAATTTGTCACTCATCCATATGGGGACAAGCATGGAAATCAGGAGAGGAATTGGACCTTCAGCCCCATTAGTGGATCGATTGGAAGGTCTACATTCAAGAACTTTCCAGATCTAATGTAAGGTTTAAAGACAAACTGGATCAACTGGTGTGGGCTCATGCTGATTCTGGATCCTACTCCCCAAAATTTGGATACAAGTTCCTCATAACAAAGAAAGGTTGGGGAGATCCGGAATGGTGGGCAAAGTCATTATGGAAGCTAAAGTGCCCTACTAAAGCCAAACTTTTCTTATGGTGTATTCTAAAAGGAAAAGTCCCTACATGGGACATTCTCCAATCCAGGTTTAAGTCAGGGCCGGGAAGATGCTCTATGTGCAAAAATGACTCTGAAACTATAACACACCTTTTTATTAGTTGTCCTGTAGTTAAAAAAGTATGGGTGGAGGTTGAGAAGCTTATTCAATTACCGGTATCTTGGGAAGGTGAAAATATCTCTGAAGCATGGCATAAATGGTGGAACTTATATTCAAATGGTAAATTGCAGAATCTACCTCCAATTATCTCTCGGGGCATCTGGATTGCAAGAAACAGACACATCTTTCTAGACAAGGAAACCCCTGTTGAATCAGTTGCCATTCAATGTACATCTATTTACTCAAACATACCTGATTCAAAGGAAGAAAGGATGCCCAGACAAGTTAGAGAAGAACAAATCAAGGAAGGAGTGCCATGGGCTTATTTTGATGGAGCCTCTCAAAATAACAAAGCTGGAACAGGATTAATCATCCATATAAATGAACGACAATCTCTAAAAGCTTCCGTGGGCTTAGGCAATGGCTCAAATAATTTTGCAAAATTATCTGCTCTAAAGCTTCTCCTATGTTGGCTTATACATAGGAACATCTTCACAGTTTAGATTTTTGGGGATTCATTAAATGTTATCAAATGGGCAAATGATCAAAGCAGATGTCAAAATTATATCTTGTATCCTTTATTAGAAGAAATTCAACATTTAAAATTATCTTTTAATGTTTTCTCTATTCATCACATTTACAGGGAGCACAACAATTCAGCAGACAGGATTTCTAAAGAAGGTCTACAACAAGCTTTGGGAAGTTGGAGAATAGTGGAGGAAAACAATGGAGAAATCCATCTCTCTGACCAGCCTCCTTATGTATAGATTGCATGCTTCTGAAGATTTAGCAAACTGGTCAATATAGTTTCTTTTTGTATACAACTGAAAAGCTCTTTTTCGAAAATCTGTTTAGTGTTTTATGCTAGACTTGGGCATCCTTTTTCAACTTGGGTTGTTTTCCTCGATAGAGGAGACCTAGGGAAAAGATGCTTGCTGCTGTTTTTTCTTTATTGCCATGGATACTAAACATATGGAAAACTGTTGACACTTTTTGATGATGCTGAGGAAGGGAGTTGTTTTCCTCTTTAGAGGAGGCTCTTGTTATGCTCAGTATGCTCCATCTCTCTTAGCTGAAGGAAGGTAGAATAGCCTTCCTGCAGATATTTATGATGCTCTATCATACAACAAAAGGAATGCTTCAGCATATGATATGTAACTTTTTATCATAGTTATAAAAAGTTTGTTTTTTTCTTTGGAAAAAAAAAAGGTAAAATCCATTCCCAAAATGGATTTAGGAACTTTCAGGGCTCCTTGGAGAGAGGCTTAAACTATAAGTTTATAGGGCTTTGGCCTAGTCCTCACATTGTCTCAGAATGGAATGCTAAGAATTAGGGTGATCAAGACCCTATTGCCCTGTTTTATTGTGGTAAGGCTTTCTTGGTATTCATTGTTGACAACAAAGAACCTAGGGACTTGATCTTCATATCTAACTCTTTGTTCATGGGTTTCAAGGTAGTGTTCCTATTGCATTGAATTCTTGAATTCAACGTTGACATGGAAATATCTTCTACCCTTGTCTAGTTTAGAATACCACACCTCCCCATTTTTCTCAGGGGTGAAGTTACCTTCAAAGCAATTAGAAACAAGATGAGTCATTTCATAACCTATGTAGAATCTAAAGGTGATATTTTCACCTATGTTAGAATATGGGTGGAAATAGAATTTGACAAGGGATTGCATGAGGCAATTTAGCTTGAATTAGAGGGTCGGAGTCATCTTCAATATCTGGACTATGATTTAGTTCCTTTCAAATGTAACACTTGCCATGAGTATGGGATCTTTGCAAAAAGTTATCCAATTGTCAAAGATCTCTATCATCTTCTAAGCCAAACCCAACCCCTTAGAATAATGATGATCAAGATTTTAAGCTAGTTTTAAGAAAGAAAAAAAATCATGCCCAAAAGGAGTTTCAATCTCCCATCAGGCCTTAGCCTCCCTCCAAGCTCGATTCTTGCTCCAATAATTGTTATGAAACTCTACAATCTTAGGATGAAGTAGAAGAGGTTCAAAATATCAATGGTAATAGGCTGCCATAAGCTTGAGTACATCCAAAAAAAAATGATCCTCCAAAAGCTGATACAATTCCCATTTTGGGTCCTTGGAAATCTTCATAAAATAAGGCCCTGGTTTTAGAAAAAAAAGATTCTCCTACAAAAAAAGGGATAGAGAAGGATGACAACATTATCCCCACTATCCCACCTTTTTAGATGTGTTACAGAAAAACTCTTGTTCCTCTCTTCTACTGACAAGAGCAAAAAAAGATTGCAAAGAAAGAAGCTCTAGTTGCCAACTTTTTGTACACTCCCTTGGTATAAATGGGGGGTGCATTTTGATCAATTCTTGATTATGCTCTATTTTTTAATCAATGTGTAAGCAATCTGTCATAATCTACTCTTTTAGTCGTGAAGTAGTGAGATTGAGTTTTGGAAGATACAAAGTTGGATTTTATTTATTTATTTTTTCATTGTGATGGGAGAATACCTATTTTTTATTTTGTCATCCATCTTTGCTTTGACTTTCCAAAACTGACATTCCTTGTATCTCTCTTTCGTGCATTTGTTACATTTTTTTTAATATGTATTTATTTATTTTTTAGTTACTATTAAGAAAAAAAAAATCATAACTATGATGGTTCCATACTGATTTATAGGCATTTTTTAACCTTTTTATATCATACATACACATACAAATTTTTCCATATTGATTTATAAGTAAGGATATTGCACATCTCATCCTCAATGGATCACATAATACACATCACTTATCTTAATACAAAGTTGGATTTTTTTGTTTTTTGTTTTTTGTTTTTTGTTTTTTGTTTTTGTTTTTGTTTTTTTTTTTGTTTTTGTTTTTGTTTTTGTTTTTTGTTTTTTGTTTTTTGTTTGTTTGTTTGTTTGTTTGTTTGTTTGTTTGTTTGTTTTTTGTTTTTTTTTTTTTTTTTTTTTTTTTTTTTTTTTTTTTTTTTTTTTTGGGAGAATACCTTTTTGAAGACCCTGGACTAGTTTCATCCATCCGGGTGCGATATATTCAGGAATATAAAGACATCAAATGTACATCATTGTCGAACAGATGATCATCCAAATCAAAGGATGATGACTCTGTCCGAATCATCAGTCTGCTACACAGATGGTTGTCTGTCCTACGTACATGAAAGTGAATTTATAAAGCTAAGCATGGGAATGCCCGCCTCAGCTAGATCATGAAAAATATTATGAAGATAATGTATTGTATTGTATCTTATTACAGGTCACCTCCAAGCTCGAGAAAACTTTGGATCCTCGTGGTAAAGCATTTCACCCGACATCAAAAGATTAACGACCTCATGCTTTAGGGGGCAACTGTTATAGACATTTTTGGGCACTACAACCCCAATCATAAATGTCCATAAAACGAGGGCTCCTAAGTCCCTAAAAGTGTTGCTTCACTACCTAAAGGAACAAGGTCAACTGATTACATCATCTCCCAGAAGTTCTCCACAGAAAACTGCTAAGGAATGGTCAAGACTGGACCATACTGAATGCCCAGTGCAGAGGCTGCGATGCATATCACCTTCCCAGTGTAAAGGGTGCAATGCATACTGGATGGCCCCTCTGTAGGGTGCGATGGGCGAGAATGGACAAATGGAAGAGACAGTTTGTGAGGTGGAAGATCATAGAATCTTCCAGAAACTTCCCCTCTGACACTTGCCTCTCTGATTTCGACCAGGGATGAGTAAGAGATCATCAATCTACAAGTGGAATCAAGAACTACCAGAGAGAGGACACTAATCAAAATCCCAGAAGCTGACTCACTCCCCTACAATCATCTATATATGGATCCCTCATCACAGAGATCCAGGGGCTGGAATCTTGTATCTTGTAGAAAAGTGTTGTTGGTTTTCTGGTGTAATATCATAGTGTTGGGTGATCTAAGCTTTACTTGAGGTGAAGAAGGGCTTTCTTGCTGGAGGATGATGCTGGGTCAGAACAATTGGTTGTAATCCTCTTACTATTCTTGATATTATAAAGCTATTCAAGTTTTCCTCCACATTCGTGTATGTTTGATTGTATATGCATTTGTGTGGTTAATACATATCTGGTCATGTGTTGTTTATGAATATAGATCTCTGTTCTTCGATAGTATTATGCTACTTTGATTCCACAGGTGCTCTTTGAAGTTGTGTAGACAAAGAGGGAGTGGCAAGGATCTATCAAGAAGGAGAGGAACCGAGCAAAGAACCAAGCGCAAGATAAAGGTTGGTGTCCTCTGTTCTCCTCTTGTCTATTTTTCATAAAGGAAAACGAAAGTAGTTTTAACTTGTTTGTTTCTATGATAGCTACCAGTCTTAGTGGGAATAACAGCTCTAAGTCGACACTATTCCCGGTAAGACATTCCCAAGTATCTGATCCTCTTCACACTCCCTCACCATGCTCTTCACACTCCCTCACCATAGACATCAACTGATGCTCTTCACACTCCCTCACCATAGACATCAATTGTCTGTACAATTTTACATAGGTGACTGAGTCTAATTTTATCTAGATAAATTGTGTTTTAAGGAGAAGTGACACCATAAACTCAAGCCCATCTACTATAGTCCATGTACTATTCTGAAGCAGGTTGGTGTGAATGCATGTCATTTAGATTTTCCTTACCAACTTTACCTCCACAATGTGGTTAATGTTAATCATCCCAAGCCTTATGAACCTCCTATTTTGGAAGAGGAAGTTCAAGTGACATCATAAACTCAAGGCCATCTACTATAGTCCATGTACTATTAAGCAGGTTGGTGTGAATGCATGTCATTTAGATTTTCCTTCTCAACTTTGCCTCCACAATGTGGTTAATGTTAATCATCTCAAGCCTTATGAACCTCCTATTTTGGAAGAGGAATTTCACATTTTCCACTTCTGGATTTTTAGCAGTTGCTGGAGGAAGACACATTGCTAGACCTGTAGCAGCAGGAGGAAGACACACTGCTAGACCTGTAGCAGCAATTATGACGTATCTTGATGGGCACCAAAGCCAACTTCCTTCTTAGGACACATGGTTGTCCCAGGTTTCTTTTGAACATAGCTTCTCACCCATTGTTGAGAAGGTGGGGCCATTTTTTCTAAAAAAGTGAAGAACTAATGTGCCACATATCGAAATCATTTATAGCTAGTCTTAATAGTTAGTTGTAGGATAATGAAGGCATGGTTAATCTTGAGCACAATGCATGAAGAACTAATGTGCCACATCTCAAAATCATTTATAGTTAGTCTTAATAGTTAGTTGTAGGATAATGAAGGCATGGATATTCTTGAGCACTATGCATTTTTGATTTATATTATTTCTTAGCGTTGACTTTGTCAAAACAACTAATCAACTAATCAGATCTCATCTTAAGTAAAATCTTATAAAAGGAATTTGCTTAGAAACATAAGAATGTTTTGGGAATCAATATTCTTGTGCTTATGTTTGCAAGTTTTCGTCTTCAACATTTGAATGTTATGACTTATCAATCAGCCAACCAGTAATGTAAGGAGGCATATTGAGTGGTGTAGTAGTTTGCAAATGGAAAAGAGGTTGATATCACCTCTAGAGCTCTCAAAATATGCAATGATTTAGGTTGTCAGATCCAAGAGGATGAATTAATGACAAAGTATGCACATGCATTCATAATGTATATAATTTTTTTTATTTTTTTTTTTAACAGAAACGGTAGAGTATTTTGGATACTGGCCTTGATGTAAAAAAACAGATTACAAAAGGTGAGTTTAATTCCACAAGTCCCGCACAACCATGCAAGGCCATGGCATTTATGCTTAGCTCACATCTCTTTTTGCCTGCTGCTATGTAATCTATTTAAGAGATTTTCCTGACTTTATGGGTACATACAAACTGATTTAACAAAAGGCAGTAAAACATGATAGCTATCTAAATTAAGGAATTGGTTCCCACGATTCTTGTCCTCCTCTAAGTAAGGCTCCAGTTGTAAAGAGGGCTGCTTTGTTGGCTTCGATGTCCGCCTCCTTATTATTAGCTCTCAACACATGATAAAAATTGAGCTTCTAGAAAGAGTCTCTAAGATCTGTTACTCTGAAAATCAGCCTTGGCAAGCCTTAGATCCATTGGCTTAGAATGAGTCACCATAATGTTAATTATTACCTGCGAGTCCCCAATTACATTTGCCTCCTTGATGTTCAGAATTTTCATAATCTTGAGTCCTTGGAAAAGAGCCAAAGCCTCAGTTTGAATGCTAGACGCTATGCCTAGGCCCTAGGCGAAACTGTGTATCCTTATGCCATCGGGATTAAAAATGACGCCTCCAGTACCGGCTCTTCCAGGATTGGCCTTTGTAGCCCCATCAAAAAAGAGGGAGAATCTCTGTTGATTTATGGCCCAGTCCTTGAAGTCATTTGCTGAAAGTCTTATTTGCCAATCTTTGGGGACGGAGATACTGTTTGCACTATTTTGGAACTGGAGTTCGAGTGAGGAGCTCCAATTTATATCTTGCTGGCTGAGATTTAAGTCATCTTTAATATCTCTTAGACTCTCTTTAAGCTAGCTTTTAATCTTAACTGCCATAAGCTTGGCCTCCTGTTCGTAGTTTCTAAAAATCCTTTTATTTCTCTCAAGCCAAACCTGCCAACATATTATTTTAGGGAGAGCAGTCCAAGCAGCTCTGATAATTTTGTTTTTTGGGGGAGTCCCAGAATACCTTTGCAGCCATTTAGTAAAAATATCGGGGATGGAGGAAGGCAACACGATGCTGGAACTCGGGGTTCCCAACAATTTTGTCCAAATTTGCAAAGTAAAGGAGCATTCAAGCATCAGATGAATTACACTTTCCTGGTTTACCTTACAAAGGCTGCACCTTGAAGGACCGTGAAAACCACGTTTTTGGAGATTATCATCTGTCAAGATTTTGGAGTGACATAGCAACCAGTTGAAGAAGTCGATTTTAGGCAAGGTGGGATAATGCCATATCCCTTTCCAAGGCTCAGGGTTTGTGGCCACATGGGGGCGCTCACACAGCTTGGCGTAACCTTGAGCAACAGTGTATCCGCTAGTCTACGTACCCCATCCTCTTGTGTCCCTTTTTCGGGCTAGCGAAGGAGACAGGCCGTGGAGCTTGGAAATCAGAATCTCGCTCTCCATAGATAGTTCTGGGGGTGTTTGAAGATTCCAGCCAGCCAAGCGTGAGTTCTACCAAGCTGAAATGTCCCACAAAGTTCGCATTCTAGCCTCATTCATCCATCTGCGCAACGTTTGGAGTGAATGACAGTCTCCCAGTGGCTCATTATTCAAAATTTTATCTGTCTAGAGGTTGACCCTTTTTCCCATTACCAGGAACCCAGAAGGCATGATCTTTGATGAGAAAGCAAGCTTTGTTGCAAAGCTTCAGAAAGGGCGTATTTGGATGCATCTTAGGGTGATCTAGGCAAAGAGAACGCTGGCCTTTGAAGTATTTTTTCCAAAGCACTAATCGCGCCCAGCCAAGTTTAGGGGCAATAATTCTCCGGATTAATTTAGCTCCCATTGCTACATTATGGTAGACAAGATTCTTGAAGTTCAAGCCTCCTTCCAATAGTGGTTTGGAGATACATTCCCAATTGACTAGCAGAATCTTTTTCTCATTCTTCTTGCCCCCCTTCCAAAAGAATTTTCGAATGGTCTCCTCCATTTTTCTGAGAATACCAGTTGGAGCAAGAAGGACAGAAAATTGAAACAAGGGAAGGCTGGAGAGCACAGATTTAATAAGGATAGACTTACCAACAATGTTAAGCTAGGAATAACCCCAGGCAAGCAACTTGTTCTTGAATTTCTCCAATTGGGGGAGCCAATCTCTGCTATAAGCTTTTTTGAGAAAAACCGGGAGGGCCAAATACTTGAAGGAAGTCCAATTTGAGGATGCTGCAAAACCAAAAGTTCTAGAAATGAGTTGAGCAAGCTGGAAGTGGCGTTCCAGCAATAGATATGGCATTTTCTTTGTTTAGACTGCTTCTCGATACCAAACAAAACTCATCCAAAGCTTTTTTAAATTTGGAGGCAATAAGCCCAGAAGCTGCTCTCCCAGTAGCAGCGAGTCATCCACGAATAGGGCATGATTAATGGTTTTCACACCTCTTGCAATACAGAGTCAAACAATATCTTGATCTGCTCTTTTTTTGTCTAGGTAAAAACTGAGAACAGAGGCTTGAAGAATAAATAAAAGAGGTGAGAGAGGGCACCCATACTTGAGCCCTCTCATGGCTTTGAAAAAATCGGCAGCTCTGCCATTTATTAATGGGGCAATCCAAGGCTCCGAGATGCAAGCTCGAGTCCAATTTATAAATTTCTCACCAAATCCAAGCTTATGTAAGACTTTCAGCAGAAAACTATGCCTAACTTTGTCAAAAGCATTTGCTAAATCAAGTTTGACAACCATACCTTTTTCATTGCGGCTCGAGCTTGAATGCATTGCCTCTTGGACTAGAATGAAGTTGTACACAATCTGTTTACCTTGAATGAATCTACCTTGGCTTTCCGGAATGATTTTGGGGAGGATGGGCTTCAATCTGTTAGCGATGACTTTGGTGATCAATTTGTAACCTATATTACAAAGTGAAATCAGACAAAACTTGTTGAAGGAGTTGGCTCCCTTCTCTTTGGGGATGAAAGCAAGAAAAGCAGAGTTCGTGCTTCCTCTGATTTTCTAGAAAACTTGGGATTTTAGAACCATTTTGTAAAGATCCTTTTCCACAATGGACCAACAAATTTGGAGGAATCTGGCTGAGAATCCATCCAGCCCAGGGGCTTTGTTTGGGTTCATGGGAAATAAGGCAGCCTTGACTTCATTCTTGGTGACTTTAGCTTCAAGGAGGTGATTCATTTTAGCAGAAATCAGGGAGGGGATCCCATCCATCATCTCTGAGTTTTGATCCAGAATTATATCTTCGCTATACAGACTTTTAAAATGAAGAGAAGTTGTTTTTGCGATGTTTGCATTATCCTTGTGAATGATGGTGCCATCTTTGATTTCGGAAATGGAATTGGTACATTTCCTTGCCTGAGCTTGTTTGTGAAAGAAGGAAAAGCTCTTGTCCCCTGCTTTAAGCCAAAGACTGCGAGACTTAAGTCTCCAGTATTCTTCCTCAACTAGACATGCCTTATGATAGTTTTGCTGAAACAAGGCTTCTTTATCTAGAATCTCTTTTGTTATGTCAGTTATTTCGGCTTGGAGTTGGTGGACTTCCAGCATGTGTTGGATTTTTTTCCTTTCGTAGGCTGGATTTGGTAGAGATTTTGCCCATATTTTCAAAGCCCTTTTCACTCTTCTAAGTTTTTCTTCCCAGACGAAAAAGGGGGAGCCTTTCATCTGCTGCAACCAAGTGCCCTTAACTAATTGCATGAAGTCCAGTTCCTTAGCCCAAAGCGGGTTAAATATGAAAGGTATAGGTCCAAGGTCAAGCTGAAACATGAGTTCCAGCTTGATGGGTTTATGATCTGAAGTGTTGCATGGGAGAATATGCACTCTAGCCTCTAATCCAAGCAGTAGAAAAGAACTTTGAATTAAGAATCTATCCAATCTAGCAACAATGTGGCCAAGACCAATTCTTTTATTAGTCCAAGTGTACTTACCAAAGATTGGCTTGGTGTCCAACAGGTCCCAGTCCTACATAAGGTCCTCTGCCCATTCCCTTGTCGGATCTCAAACAATGCTGCCTCCTCTCTTGTTTGCTGATAAGAGAGTGAGATTGAGATCTCCTGCTATGATGATATTCTCAAGATTAACTAGATCTGCTTAGGTTCTTATGGAATCCCAGTAGTCCTTTTTTTCCACAGCGTTCACGGGGGTGTACACGTTGAAGAGATTGATTATCTATTTTGAATCTATGTGTTGCAATTTTAAGAGCAGCCAATGAGTATTGAGGGTTTTAGAGACGAATGTGAATTTGCTAGCGTTCCAAAGAGTGCCCAACCCTCCGGAAGCCCCTCGGGCTGAGATTGCTTTTGCCTCACATTTGTTCCATAGTTTCTTACTTGCTTGAAGGAAGACAGAGTCTTCCAGTTTGGTCTCCTGGATGAGAAGTATGTTAGGAGTTTTTGTTCTTATTAAACTTTCGATGGCTTCTTCTTTGATTCTGCTCCCCATACCTCTACAGTTCCAGGAGACTATCTTCATCATTTGTATTTATGGTTGGCTCCTTTGGAGCCTTGGGACTGGTTTCTCTCCGTCTTTGCTCTTGATGCTAGTAACTTCTCAAGGGTTGGTTGGCTGCCTTGAAGCTTATCCTTGAAAGTTTACTGTTCTCTTTTTTCCCGATCTGATTTGCAGCCTCTTGTGGATCTCCTTATCAAAGCTTGGGTTTCTCCTATTTCCCCTTCTTCCTCCAATTCATGCTCATCTTCCTCTTCTTCGACAATGTTTCCTTTGGAGCTCTCAGCCATTGCCATATCTATTGCTAGAACACCACTTCCAGCTTGCTCGACTCCGTTTCCAGGACCTTTGGGGGTGCCTTTAGATGGAGGGGTTGATTTTTGATTTTCTGGTTCCTCAGATTCCTTTATTTGCAAGCTTAGGGGGGCGAAATTATTTTCTTGATCCATTCTGGGAGGAGGTTGCTGAGGGGGGCCTGAGGACCTCTTCCGTTTGGACCAACCTGCTTTTGGATTTTCCTGGTGCACTTGACCTAGTTCCAACCTTCTTCTTTACTCTTATTTGATTCCACATTAGTTGGGCATCCTCTGGCGAAGTGGCCGTAGACATGACATTTTCGGCATTTGAAAGGTAGCTGCTCGTAATCCAGCTTCTACAAATGGGTCCAGCTTCCTACTTTGATTTTGATGGCTTCGGGGAGACCCACCTCTAGGTCTACTTCTACGCAGATACGAGCACAATCATATTGATCTTTGCTGTTTTCCCTATCTATGAATTTCCCAAGGGCGTTTCCAATGTGTTTCAGCGAGTCCCAGTTCTAGCAATGGACTTGGATATTAGGGAGTCTGACCCATACAAGAACAACCGAGGGGACATCAACTGCAGGGTCAAAATCTGGCGTCCATCTGTTGAGGTACGAACCCCGGGGGCCCATGAAATAGGGGCCATTCTGAAAGATCAGATCCTTGTCTTCCTTTGAGGTGAATTCGAAGAGGAAAAACCCTCGTCCTAAGAAGTAAGAAGTGACGCTGCACTTGATCAGAGGAGCCCAATTCGTGTTTACCCAAGACTCCATGGTCTTAGGAGAAGGCCAAAGACCTGTGAACTGGCCCACGAGAGGCCGCTCAGCTAAGGAAAGGACGACCTGAATCAGGGTCTCTGGCGGTAGGGAGATTTCGGGAATGTCTTCCAACCTCTTGACAAACTTGGCTGCTTCGCTCTTCTTCTTCTGCAACAAGCTGGCCAAGAGCTGAGAGAAAGCTTTGGGAGATGAAGGTGGGTCTGCGTGGGGCGAGCTCGGGGCCTCCATGAGGGCGAGCCCGGCTTAATCGTCCCTCCCAGCAGAAGATGTGCACTCTGAATCCGCAAAAAATCCAAAAGGAACGCAGAGGAGGAGGGCAGAGGGCCCAAAGCCATGGGCCGCAGAGCATCAAAGGCACGAAGGCGCCGAGAAGCAGCTAGGGTTCCATGGCTACTCCAGAGCTCAGTCACGAATCCTCGCACCACCTAATCTAATTACTTTTACCTAGGTATATTAAGTTATATGTGCTCGCATAATGGATTTTTATATGTCACAATTCTTCCCCAATTTATGCCTTACAACGTTTCCTTTGCAACATCTAGTACAATTGCTAATTTAAATAACACAACTTTTATTTAGTCAAAAACTATATTATTTATTATGATGACAATACTACTATAAAAAATAAATTAATAAAACTTGAAATAAAGGTAAAAGAATTAACTTAGCTTGGTCCCTACCATAGCTTATTTGAATGGGATTTCCGAGAGTGAAAATTCAAAATACTACTTTGTAACCATGAGTTGACGTTAAGCAACTTACTTAATTTCTCTAATTCATATTAATCAAACATAATGAGAAAGAAAACATATTTTTGCTTACAAAGATAGAGAAACCTTATTTAACGCTAACATCAATCCCAAATAAAACGCTAAGATGCTGAACTGGATGAAACCTTGTTTAACACCAAAACACCACCAAAAGGAAACGGGGATGGTCGCACCTCCTCTAACCCGAACACCATTTTAAACCACATCAAACGTTCACTTTTCAGAAAACCGTTTTGTATGAAGTGGTGAGAGCGGAATCACACCGGAAATGCCCAAATCCGTAGATTGGTGATATCAAAGAAATAATCCCGTTCGTGCATACCAATAAATGTGGATGCTTTAACTTCTACATTATCATGCAGCGGAGTTTGGGTAACCTTAGTTTAGTTTTATTCTGTTTTTTCCAGTTAAACACAAGGCGGGAAGCCTGATGCCTCTATTATGAACAGGAGGAGTTGTATTCCCAAGATTTAAGTAGGGCATCATCGAGATTTCGCAACAAAAAAATGGCTCCAATTCACGCTAGTTCTCTGCAATGGGTGGAGAAGTAGTAAGTAAATTCACCGGATAAATTAAATTTCTGCCACTAAAATTTCAGTTGCGTGATGCTGAGGGTTGTGTGTTATGGGGGTTTTGCAGTAGGCCGAAGCAGGTAAAAGATGTTGCCCATCAGGAAGAAGTTGTGAGGGCACTTACGAACACACTCGATACTGGCAATGTAAGTTATGTACCTTGAATCCTTTTCTATTTTAATGTACAGCAAGTGGTAGCTGTGTGAATTAGCTTCTTTATTTTGTTTTTTTTTGTTTTTTCAATACTTTTATGGTATGTGATTCCTGGTATTGTTTATTGTTTGCAGCTGCCACATTTGCTTTTCTATGGCCCTCCAGGGACAGGGAAAACTACTACAGCTCTTGCAATCGCACACCAGCTTTTCGGGTAAGAATCTTGTTGCTCTCGTCTTCAATAGGAATGAAATTACATTTGTAATTGGTGTATGAAGGTATCTTTCTTCAATCCTCATTTTGCACTTCCCATTTCTTTACTTCAATTCTTCGTCCATGGGAGTGATTTCATGGCCTAATCTAGCAAGGTGAATGAAGCACAAAATGGGATAGAGGCACCCTCCAGAGCCATTCGAAATTTGAACTTATTGCTACCGGAAGAAACGTTGTCACTAAACCAAGAGCTAATCATGGGTGGGATTTATTGCGACCAACATTTTCTTGCCTGAAGGAAATTGGGCTTAGTTGGGTCACCACTTGCTTTTTTCGTCCGAAACATGTGCATACACATAATCTTGAATTTTGATTTCCTCCATTGGGTGGAAATTGTGTATGTGACATTTTCGTTTTCTCCTAATGTACCTTTTACATTTACCTTTTTTATAGTAGTCTTTTGTGTGGAATTTGAGCTGTCTCTTGTTTTTGGGCAGTTGTTGTCTATAATGCATGTATTGAAACCATCATTGCCACTGTAGATCCCATGTGTTCTCTTTCCTCTTAATTCTGTTGTTTCCTAATGTTGCCATTCTCTACTCGTCCAATTTTGCTGCCTTCATTGCTTCTAATTCACGTGAATATAGACTTGTTTGGTAGTTGTTTTTGTTTTGTCCGAACTAGTTGGGAGAATTAGTAACTAGGTAGAATATCACTTGCTTGACACAAGGTTGAAACTCCTGGGCTGCCATTATAACCCCAATCTTTTCACACAAATGCTGTCATCATGTGCCAAGGGTTATCCAGGATTTGAATTGAGATGGGTGGCATTAACACTGTATGTCCCAATCACTTTGTTTGGCCTTGATGGTCCTAAGAGGTAGTTGTCTAATCTTGAATGAGCTTGTTATGGAGCGTGTTTGAACTTTTCAATATGATTCCTTCGGTCCTCCCATGGTTGGGAATGTTTGGTTTCCATTCCTCACATTTGTACAAAAGTACTAATTTTGAGGAATCGGGGATAGGTATTGTACCATGTTGCAATCTCGAAATTTTGTTGTTCCGTGTCTCTTTTAAAGCAGGAAGATTGCTTCACATTCTTGATGTAGTCTCTTCCTTATGTGTGTGTCATTGCTTAACATTTTGTTGATTAGTTCCAAGTATTTGTAATTTTGCATTATTCTAACTATTTGCTCTTGAAGTTGATTTGTGCTTGATTTGGTATCCAATTTAGCAATGAGGTAGTGGGAGTTGATGTCACATGTGTGGGCAATGGGAATTGTACTCACTCCACATGTGTTGGTAGGTAGGGTTGACGCTGCATCCATTAGGTACTACAATGGTTAAGTATAGGTCAACTTCTAGGAGGCGTAACTCTTTCATATGAATTTCAATTAAGGTGACTTTTGGACCACTAGAAGGCTCTTAACGTGTAGAATAATGTCGAATGTGTGAAAATTCCTTGAACTGCAGCAATTGAGTATTATCCTCCTAATTTTACAGTTTATTTGCCTTATGTAATTATTATTACGACAATTAGCGAATAAACCACATCGCAATTCTTCACAATTAAAATACGTTGCGGAAATAAAAATGCGGAACTGAGAAATGGATGCACACACACTAAATAATGACACCGTTGTTTTTGGACAATTGTCCTTGGAAAAATCCCCGTAGGGAAAACCAATGCAACAAATGAGGGTTTTATTATTATGCAGCAATTTCGGAAAATAATTACAATTGGTTGCCCAACTGGCAAACCTCCGACAATACACTCGCAAAATATACTAGAGACACCCTAGTCTCCTCTACAACTAATTCGACCTCTCTTTGGGCAACTCACACCCTTATTTGGAATTTGTTCTCCCTCCATAAATGCACACTGTTGCTCAAGATAATTTCGCATAGCCTTGGATTTGTCTAGATGTCTAGTCTCCCTTTGCCTCTAGAATGAATTCACTCTACCTTCTGGACACTGATCCGTCCTCCGACAACTCAATCAAACCTCTTATGGCAACTCACACTACTATATTGGCTAACTTGCGTTGCACAAATCGACCTCTTCTGTGGACAATTCAACCTCCTTTTTCTCGCCTCCTGGACACTGGAAAACTCAAGAAAATCTCCTCTGGATCTTTGCTCCCAAACCTCTACTGCTCCCTCTCTTTGATGCTCTTTCCCTAGCTCGAATTGCGCCCTCACAGAATACTATGAACTGAGGAATTTGATTTGTGTTGCTCACAAACTGTAAACTGTGTCTATCTCTAACTCCATCGTCTTTTTCTTATAATCCCTCGTCGAGCATCAACGACCAAGATCTAATCACGATCAATGACATAGATCATCTTAGACTCCATCAAGTGACTTTTCTATGGAAGTCTCTAAAGCAAAATCAATTTCCTCAATTAATGCCCATTAATTAATCAATTTTCCGAAGTTAGACCCCTAACATGGGCCCAATAAAGCCAGAACTCTAGTTTTTCATCCCCCATACAACACCATGTTGGATAGCAAAATATAATGATGCATTTTGGACTAGCTAATATTTGATGTGGTCAAAATGTCCATCATATTTGGTAAGGCAAGTGAGATCAATGATTGATAATGAAAACCATTTTGTTTTACTTGAGTTTGAAGTTTCAAATGTATGACATTCCTACTCTTCTAAAGTTTGAAGTTTTTGTATGTGTTAGATTTCCTTAAAACCCAGTAATTGGTTCACAACTTTCTAATTGTAAAACCAGAAATACAAACATCTGCTACCTTGGAAACTTAAATTGCAAATACACTAAGTTTTCTAACTTAGCAATCACAACGGAAAATAAATAATAAAGCTGAAGACAAACACACTAAACACACATAAAACACAAGATATATCTAGGAAACCCCAACTCTAGGGAAAACCTTTAACTTTGTGTCTTTTATTATCTTTAGCAAAAGGTTTTTTATTATTAATTTTTTATTTTAAACAAAAAATTGTAGCAAGGGAGAACTTCCCTTTTACCACAGGAAAACAACGGATCAACCTCCAAGATAACTTGGTCTTCCTTTTGCGCATTTGATTTGCAGAAAGACCATGCTTATCTGCGCACACGTGTGAGCTCATATCTCTCCTCCTTGCACACGTGCAAATTGGAGATTGGGAAAATGCTGTTTGAGTTGAGGCAATTCAACCCTCACTCTATCTCTTCCTCCTAGATGCTGAACCATTAGGATCTGCTAAACCTCAGTCTTTTCTTCTCGCTGGTTTGACACATTGCTTGTGCTCAATTGACTTGCCACTTACTCGCTCTATCTCCTCTTATAATTTCGACCTCAACCCTAACATCTCTCTCAACGACTGAGATTAAATCATGATGAAGGACTAAGTTTAAATCATAAGTTAACTTAGGAATTTTAATTTTTCCTAAGTCCAACTTTAGGAAATAGTTAAATAAATTAATATTCTGCTGAAGTGGTTGTCTTGTGGGTCCCTCTGCTAGCATTAACACTTAGGCAAGAAAAATACTTACTTCTCTACTCTAATCAACACTCCCTCTTAGAGAGGAAGGTGTTTTGCACTACACCCAACTTCTTTTTGAGGTAAACAAACTTGGTCCTTAGCAAGACCTTAGTGAGAATGTCCGTTGTTTGCTCCTTTGTTGGTACATACTGGAATGTAACTATACCTTTTTGGACAATATCCTTGATGTGATGATAACATATGTCGATGTGCTTTGAGCGACCGTCAAACAATAAATTCTCAAAGAGCTTGATGTAGCTCTGATTGTCACAATGGATCACAGTAGCCTCCAACTTCTGTCTAAACAAGCCCGCTGGAAGCTTCCTCAATCGATACCTTTGCATCCTTCCAAATTGGCAGTCATGTACTCTGCCTCCGCTGAGCTAAATGCAACTGATCTCTGCTTCTGGCTGAACCATGAAACAACCGCTGATGCAACATTGAATGTGCATCTCGATGTGCTCTTCTTGTCTATGAAGCTCCCTGCCCAATTTGCATCTGTGAAGCCCTCAAGCCTCATCTCATCAACCTGTCTATACGACAGTCTGTACTCTATTGTCCCGTTGAGATATCTCAATACGTGCTTGGTAGCAACCCAATGTGCTCTGGTAGGCTTGACCCCTATGTTGCCGGATCTAGCATAGGAAGGGTGAAGATTGGCGGTTCCACGGATCTGAACTGGATCCGGATTCGGATCTGCCAAAATATGGCTTAAATACGGATGCTTGTAGATTTGCGGTTTTAGGAAACGTCTCATTCTCGGACAAAATGGATCTCGAGCCAGTTTGGCAAGTTGCTCGAATCACCGAAATGGGTTGACTATTGCTTTAGGTTTTTGTTTGTTTGTTTTAGGTTTTAACTTTTAACTTTATTAACTTGTGGTCCCTCCCCTTTGTCGACACTCACACCGAATAACCCCCTGCTTCACACAGCAACTGTTAAATGTTGAACTTGGCCCTTGCTTCACACAACAATTGTTAAATATTGCACTGGGTCCCTACTTCACACAACAACACAGTGTTTGGAGGTTGGAACTCGTGAGCACAACGACAAGAAGTTGGAACAAAAGGACTGTACAACGACAGAGCCATTGAGGAAGTTGTTGTCGGTCGGGATAGAGCCGTTGAGGAAGCCGTCACTTAGTCGTTGCTGCTAACTTGCTTTGTGAGAGGAACTCTCAGCTGGTGCCAAGAATGCTCAGTCGCTGCTAAGAACGCTCAGCCGAAGCCTTCGTTGCCCATCAACTGACAAAGGTAAACCGACAAATGTTAAATACTAATTTTTTGTTTTGTTTTTCGTTGCCAAGGCCCGATAGTCGTTCTCTCCATAGTGCCATTTTTAAAAATAAATCATAAAATATTAAATTATTTATTATTGTTCTCTCCATATTAGTTTATTAATAAACTATTAAATTGTCATTTATTGCTTATTAGCAGTTTGAACTTTGTTGTTTATTAAATTATTGTTCTATCCATATTGTATATATTTTCTCCATATTATATATCTTGACCTTGATCCAGTATATATTAATATTATATACTCTCCATTAGGCATTGCTGCATTTATAATTTTATTGTTCTCTCCATAATATATATTATATATATCTTTATAAAGTTATATTTGTCATCTTTAGCATGTATATGTTATATAATAACATAAGTAGAGATGAAAGATCATAAATGCCTAAATATTATTTAGCACACTTTTTAATTCCCCTTTCCAAATTAATTTTTTTGTTTTTTTTTTAATCTTCAATAAAATTTCTTTTTAAATTTTAATGTATTTAATAAATTAATTGTGTATTTTAATTTTTAATTGTTTATTGATAATATATTATAATATGAATTTTATATGCAGTAACCCAACCATTATCATTATGGAACCATCACAACATGAGCATAGTGAAGGGGAAATCATCAAAAGAAACCCAAAATCTCCTCTATGGCAGTGTGTGGAGATTATAGGAAAAAATCCCGGAGATGGTTCGTTTAAATGCAAGTGCAATGAATGTCAAGATGTAAAAAATGGCTCATATACTAGAGTGAAGGCCCATCTCACTGGTCAAACTAACACAGGGGTGCAAGTATGCACCTGGCCAAAAGATGCAATTGCAAACCTGGCCAAGGTTTGAGTCCTGGAAAAATGAAATTCTATGCATCTTTACAAGAAGCTGCTGATAGGAAGCTTGCTAAGGGAAAACACCCTGTGCAAAGCTCTACAACTAGGCCTCCACTGCCATCTAGGCCTGTTGCCACAACTAATAAAAGGCCCAATATAGGCCCTCTTGAAATGTGTTTCAATAATCAAGGTAGGGACATAGCCGATTAACATGTAGCTCGTTGCATCTATGCAAATGGGCTAGCATTCAATTTGGTGCGTTCCCCTTATTGGCAACAAATGATTAAGGCAGTTAATGAAGCACCAAAAGGGTACAAAAGCCCTGGATATGAAAAAGTCCACACTACTTTGTTGGCATCACAGTGACAATCCGTGGATAGACAACTGTAGGTAATCTAGGATACATGGGCAGAAACAGGGGTGTCCATCATTTCTGATGGATGGAGAGACCAAACAAACCACCCATTAATTAATGTTAATGCAGTATGCCCTTAAGGGACAATGTTTTTGAACGCTGTTGATTGCAGTAGAATAAAGAAAGATGCATTTTTCATATCCACAATTCTTATTAATGCAATAGAAAGTGTGGGGCCACATAATGTTGTCCAAGTCATTACAGACAATGCACAGGTTTGTAAAGCTGCAGGATTTATTGTGGAGGGTTGATATAATCACATTTTTTGGACTCCATGTGCAGTACATTCATTGAACCTTATGTTTGCCAAGACTGGTGAGATTGAGTGGATTAATGATGTAACATCAAAAGAAATCCAAATGTTCATAACTAATCATTCAATGTCTTAGGCCATATATCGAGGTTTTGCAAAGTTGGAGCTATTGAAGGTATTAATTTTTTAATCAATATTATTTCAAATTTGTATTGGAAATTCTTAATTTTAACTAAAAATGATTTCTCATTTGAGATTTGACTTTTTGTCATTTTGAAACTTGTAGGTTGCTAAAACTCGTTTTGCCTCCCACACTCTTGTCATAAAGAGGCTTGTGGAGGTGAGGCAAGCATTACAAGCAATGGTCATTGACCCTCTTTGGGAATCATGGAGGACTTCCACTTCTGATACAGGGAAAAAAGTCAAGTCCATCATTCTTGATGATGCATGGTGGGTCAAGGTTCAATACTTTCTACGGTTCACTGAACCAATCTTGACCTTGATCAGGGCATTTGATACAGATACGCCTTGCTTAGGGGAAGTTTATGAAAACATTGATAGTATGTTGGAGAGGATAAGGGAAATTATCAGGGCAAGTGAAAATGACCCTTATGAAACATTCTATTATTTAGTGAAGGACATAGTTACAGTGATGTGAAACAAAATGACCACACCATTACACCTTTTGGCATATGCATTGCCCTCTAAATACTATCATTCCAAAATTTTGTCTTTACCTGGTAGAAGAGCGCCAAACAAGGATTTTGAAGTGGTACAAGGATACAAGACAACTTTGAGGAAAATTTATAGAGATATGGGAGTTGCGATGGAAGTCCGCCAAGAATTTGGAGAGTTTGTACAGTCTACTGGCATCTTTTCAGATCCAGTAGCCATGGACGATTGAGGGCATCTTGATCCTATTACTTGGTGGGGCTTCCATGGTGGGGATAACATTTATCTCTCTACTCTAGCCACAAGGTTGTTATCACAGGTTGCTAGTTCCTCATCAGCTAAGAGGAATTGGAGTACATATGGCTTCATCCATTTAGTGAAACGAAACAGGCTGGGAGCGGCAAAGGCTGAGGATCTTGTGTATGTCAATTCCAACCTTCGTCTTCTATCACATGTTGAACTAGAGTATAAAAAAGGTCCGAGCAAGATGTGGGATGTGGAGCCTGAGATCTCTAACTTGAACCTGACACTAAATGCCATGACTCATCTGAATCTACTTGAGGATATTGTTCCACCACCAGTCCAACCTAATGATGTAACTTCCTACATTCTAGGACCCTCATCATCTATTCATGATGTAGAGTTGCAATATGCAGAAGATATAGATCCATTTGAGGATATGTAAATGTATCTACTATTATCATTTATGATATTATGATCCTTTTTGTTACTTTGTATGAGGGAGGATGCATCATTTCAGTGTTTCAGTCTTCATATTTATAATATATTTAATGGTTTCAATTCTAAAAGTGTTTGATGGTTTCATGGAGTAATTGATTTTTGAACTCTAAAGTGCTTTTTAAAATTAAAAAAATATTATTATATTTTATTTATTTGTATGTGACGTATCCTTGCAGTATCCCGATCCTGGATTTTCAAAAAGATAGCGAATCCGGATCCGTATCCGTATTCGAATTCCGGTAGCATAGCTTGACCCTAAACTAGCCCAAAGAGTTAATTGCAAAACATATGTCAGGCTGCGTGTTTACCAAATACATTAACGACCCAATCAACTATTAGTAAAGTGAAGGATCTACTAGCTTCGATCTGGATGTATCCACCTTCCTTTAGTTTGTGACTAGAGGCATCATCATGGGCTTGCAATCTTGCATGTGAAGTCTTCTCAGAATCTTTAGGGCGTACTTGCCCTGCCCCAAGAAGATTTGACTAGAGGCTTAGTCATGGGCTTGCAATCCTGCATTTGAAGTCTTCTTAGAATCTTCAGGACGTACTTGCCATGCCCCAAGATGATCTCTCCATCACCCAGCCAAACTTCTAGCCCAAGGAAATCGTGCATCGGTCCCATATCGTCATCTCAAACTCACTTGCAAGATTGCTCTTGCACTCTTGGATGAGCTTATTTGCGCCTGTCAAAATTAGATCGTCCACATATAGCACCAAAATAAGTGGCTCACCTCCAACAATAATGTAGTAGAGGTTGGGGTCCACTTCACTCTTGTTGAAGCCCAATCCTTGAAGGTAATTGTCTATCCGAGCATACCATGCCCGTGGAGCCTGTCTGAACCCATACAAGGATCTCTTGCATTTGCAAACGTGAGTATCCTTGTTGCATGTCTCAAATCCCTCCTGTTGCTCAACATAAATGTCCTCCTTAACAACCCCATTGAGAAATGTTGTTTTAAAGTCCATCTGATGGATCCTCCACCCCATCAGTGCTGTAATAGCCTTGCTAGACGAATATCTAGCTTTTAGGGAAAAGGTCTTGTTGTCGCCCGAACTGTACACCCAAGGCAATAACGCTCAGGGAAGGGGTTGTCACTCATATCCCTGCCTTCTCCATTTAAGCTATCTCCTAAATGCAGGCTAAGGGGGGTAGCCCCTATAGATGGAATGATGAGGAACCCATTGGAAACCAACAAGTTTAGGAGATACAACTGAATGCCCTAGCACTTGAATTAGAGTTATGTGACAAGTAAAATTATCAAGCACAATCGATTAGATTCTCAAGATATAAGTGATAGACCAGTGCCTTGAAATTAGGAAGTACTTGCACTATAAAGATTAATATATCGAATGAACAGTTGCTGCAAGATGCAAAATCTGTCTTAGATGAAGTGCATGATCTATCCTAATGTGAGATGCAAGATCTTGGTTATTTTTAAATTAAATGCCTAATCTAGGTGAACCCTTCCTCTCAATTATTTTGAAGCTAGTCACGAACGCAAGTTGTAGAGAGAAGTCCAAGGGAAGGAGTGTTAATTTTGGCATGTCAGTGACAAATTTGAACCATGGGACGAGATTCCTCTTTTTGAGCGGACCAATTTTGATTATTGAAGCGCTCAATTTGGACAAGGGAAAGTGTACTTTTGAAGAAAAACCCACATGTGCATATATGGACAGGTAAGCCCTAATAGGAAAATTGACACCCTTGGAAGCCTATAAATACAAGTGACTTCAAGCTCATTTGGATATCACCAAGCATCTGCTTCTTCTCTTCTTCATTGATTGGTTCGCATAGGTCTAAGGTTGGGTTGAGAAATTTGGTTTGTACAGGTCCGAGATTAAAGGGTCCGAGTCTCGCACGTCTTTTAGGGTTTTGGTTTCTGACCGCAGGCTTGACACAGGAAGATTTCAGCTATAATTGTAGGCTTGCAGTCTTAACAATGTGGTTGGAAGCTCTCAATTGCATGCATATCTCTTCTTGCATGCGGTTGGGATCTATGGCCAAAATTTAACATTTGACTACAGACAGGAAAAGTTGTCTCTAATCTATATTGATGCTGGGAACATATTTTTGAATGTTGTTGGGTTAATTTTGTTGGATGATTTTGTATTATGCCCATTGTACTATCTGCTGAACATTTTATGACAATCTAATAGAAGAAGAATTACAAAGGGTTTTCCTCGTAGTGGGTTTTCCCTGGTCATTGGCCGAAAATTTGGTGTCTCTTGTTGATATGTTGATTGTCTCCTTTGTCATTGCATTTATTGTTCTATCATCAATTATTGTTGATGATTGGAAATATTAATTATTGATGAAAAAATGTTAATTGAAGAATTGAATTAGGCTAAAGTAATTGTAACAACATAGAGCAATCTGAAAATTTAATAAGGAGGCTAAGGCCTCATTAATGATACCTCCCCTGGAGTTCTAATGACCCAGATGCCTTTGTTCCTACAAGGGATTTCCCACAAGAAAACTGCAAGGTCACCTATGTTAACTGCAAATGAGGGTCTAACCTTCGCAAATTGTGTGAAGAAGGCGATCCTATCCCTCTTACAACCAAGCTTATGCTTGGAGGTAAATTTTTAATATGCACTTCTAACTTAGAATGAAGATGCAAATGATGTTAAATTGCTTCAATGAGATTACAAAAAGGTAAAATGCTCGAATCAACAATATTAGACCACTTGCAACCAAGATATTTCAAATATTCAAAATCACAAGACGACAATGGCAGTAAATGAAGCACTTTAGAAGACACTTAGAGATTATCCCAATGAAGCAAGGCTAGCAATGTTAATTACTCAATGATCTAAGGTGCTTATTAGTGTTTGTTAATGTGTCAATTAGAGTTCTTATTATAGTTCTCTTATGCTTATGTTACTTATTAATTAGAAACAAGAACAACTTTAATGATTCTTAAGCACGATAGAAACAAGCACCAATAGAGCAATGAGATTGCTAACAATGATATGCAATGTAAGAAAAGACCAACAAATGCATTTAACTAACTATGAGATGTTATGCAAGGATGCAAGGATGCAAAAATGAGTAATGCAAGAGTTAGTATGCAAGAGTACTAGCCTATCCTCAAGATCAAAGAGAGACTAATGCAATCATTTAACCAATGCTTTTATCATTCAATGACCATTAAGAAGGTGCACCAGACTTCAATAAATACTTATGCCAATTAGATCATCCCACAGTCACTATGAAAACAGTCCCAAAAATCACTTGTAAATTAGCCAAGAGAATATTGATTAAGCTCTTAAGTTAATATGCAATATTCTTTAAGTGTCTTAGGCTTATTAGGATTAACTTTAGGATCTCTTTAAGGTGATTATGAGATGATTATGCCACTGCAAACTTTATATCATATCTGAACATTTATGACAATCAAGAATAGAGAGATGATAGGTAGAGAGCAAACCATTTAGGCCTTATGGCCTTGCTTCAATGCTAAGTATGCCAAGTTGAGACAATTTTGGGGCACCAAAGAGGAATGATTTGGCAATGTTTAGGCCTTCAATCACTTGCAAACACAAACAATTAGGTTGAAAACAACCCTCATAAGAAGTAAGAAGACTATGTTTCGGATCAAGTTTTGTTTAGAAAAAGAATCCTTGGTATTGGCACTGTTGGACACCTAATCCTCAATGGGTTAGTGTGGAAGCCGAATAGACAAAAGGAGTCCAAGAGACCTTGGGATGTGGAACCCAACGGTCACAATATGTACTATAAATGTATATCTCTTGTTAATAAAAATTGATTCTTATGTTTTATCTTTCATATTCTATTGCTGCCCATGTGTGTTTAACATGGTGTTAGAGCGAGCTCCTTTTTAGCTTTTATCTCCCTTGTAACTCCCAGTTTGCTCTCCATATAGCTGAGCTGCTCCTAACATGGTATCGGAGCGGGCGATTGGTGGTACTGCTCAAATCTGGTCCTACTCCAATTTGAGCCACTAGTTTTGTGGCCTCCACCTAGGTATGCATGTTCTAAATTTTAGTCTTGCCATTCTGATCCTATCCTAATTCTCTGTTATATTCTCTGCACATTTAATGCTCTCTACTATTTTTTCAAGAATCTACTACACTAACACTCCCTCATGAAATACGTTGGTCCTAATTCGAACAACATTGTGTATTCTGACCTCTTGCATGAGAATCGATACTGGATTCTGCTTTGAAGAGTGATTGTTCGAATATCTGCGCATTGACTTGTAAACAAACGTTTTATATGCCCAGTGTATTTGCAACGGTTTATTTGAATTTTCCTGGAATCTCCTTCTCGCTGTCCTCGGTAGTTTTATATTGATTTTGTGGCATCTCTCATGTCAGTTCTGCTCTTTCTACTACTTGTAAGAATTTGAGCGTTTTATTCTTCAATATGCGCCTGCTCATCAGAACTATCATGTCAGTTCTACCCCTTCTATGCTTGTAAGAACTTGAGCATTTTACTCTTCACTGTGCACCTACTCTAATGCTCTGAAATCTGCCTGGAAACCTTGGCACCCCTCAGAATTGTATTTTTAGTATGTTGTTCCTTTGCATGCGCTGCTATGTCCTGTCAGATAACAGTGCCTGAAATCTTTGAAGCTTGTGTTTGGTGGGCGTGATAACACAACTAAGCCTCTGGCTACCTTCTCGCTGCGGAATTGAATATGCTTAAAATTTCTTAATGAATTGAGCCACCACATTTGTAACAACTGCATGAACGGTTGCGTCCATCCACCAGGCTTTAGATGAGGTCGTTTGCACTGATTTGTCAAGATTACAAGAATGATTTGCTCCATGACACCATGTCCAAGTCAATGACCTTGCGACAGGTGTGAGGAAGGTTAAGGTTGGCCAGTATTTGTGTCTCTGGCTTTCAATCCATGTGATACAATAATTAGGTTCAGCTCACTGCTATCGTTATCGCAGTTGTTCCTAATCCTGTTCATGTTGATATCCCTCCATAAAGATTACAGAAATCTTGAGACATGGTCAAAGACATTGGCAATGGATTTGCCCTCTGGAAATTGGTAGAAAAAGTGGCCAAATCATTCTCTGGTCTGCTTAATGATCTTCATCCGCTCCTCTTCTTGAAAATTTCCGAAGTCTTGTTCTCTGATATGAACACTCGCTAGAAGATTCAAAGATCTTCATCTGCTCCTCTTTTTGAAAATTGCTAAAGTCCTGTTCTCTGAGATGAACATTCGCTAGAAGATTCAGAGATATTCATCCGCTCCTCTTTTTGAAAATTGCCGAATTCCTGTTCTCTGAGACGAACATTTGCCAGAAGATTCAGAGTCTCGCAATCAAACTTATGACTTCACATTTAGGGTGCACTCTGTCGATATAAACAAGAACTCGAAAACCCAACGTCTCAAGATTGAATCCTCAGAACGTCACAGGCATTTTATATCTAGGAGGCCGAGTTACCTTCTCTATTTGTTGGAGGTTTATTTGTTAAAGTGGGCCAAGTTCCTCCATTTTGAAGTTGGTCAAGTTCCTTGTTTAAACCGGGCCGAGTTTCCCTTACCTTTCAGCTGAGCATGGCTCCCTTTTGTTGGTCATGGAATTCCTTTTCAAGTTGGATAGGTTCAGTATTAAGTGGCAACATATTTACTTGCAAAGATTATATCCCTGAGGTACATGCAAAAGGGACACCTATTATCTGCTCAAGGCAACGTTCAGTGAGCTATTATAAACTTGAAAAAAGAAGAAGAGAGGGCCGAGTCATCATTAAATTCGTGGGCTATCTATTCCATGTACGTGGAAGGAGTTTGTTTGCTAAGGTTGCTTGCTATCTAAAGAGCATGAGCTGGGAATTCGAAGGCATACTGTAGAAGTTATATTTGTCATAGAAGGTTGATCTCACTGTGAAGAAATCGATACCAGGTTCCCTAATTCCTTATCATTGTAATCTGTATTGCATTTTTTTTAAACCAAACTTTTGATAAGGTCATTAGTGCCATTGCTATTTTAGCGACATCACCCAATAATATTGAAAGTTTTCCTATCACACCTCTTTCTTGTATTTAGTTTTGAGATTAGTAGTGGGCATTGTACATTGGAAATGCTTTGACTAGGGAGCATATGAACCTGCAAACATAGTTGAAGAGCTATGAGTTGGCTCGAGCATCTTTCATTTACTTGACCTGGAGAAAAATGGCTAGACTCAATGGAGTATTAGGGTTCTTGAAAACTCTAATACAATCTACTTCTAATGACACATTCCAAATCAACAAAGGCTCTCTCTTAGAAATTCAGACATGTCTACAATATGCACAAGAACAGATTGCATGATTGCAGCTTGAATCTCAACTACAATAGGAAGAATTACAACAGTGGAGTCATCATTTTGAACCTGTTTCTGTTCAGAAGATTGAAACGGACTCCCATAAACAGCAAGAAAATAATGTTACAGTTCATTCAGATCCAGTGCCCAATAAAGCAACAGTTGTACATGCAGAAGCAGAAACTCAGTCTGCACTTCTCAAGTCCATCATCAGACCTTGGGAACAGCTTGTCCATAACAAGCATAGAATTGGTCTTGGATATGAGAAGGACTTGTCCATTCATATTCCAGACTACTCAAAGCCCATTCAGTTTCAGAGTGTTGGATTCCTTCATGACAGTTCACATCCAGCTGTTCCAGATTCTGCCCCTCTTCCATAGCAACAACAACAACAACAGCTTGTGAAATGCCAACACTGTGACCGAGTTGGCCATTTGAAAGATCACTGCTTTGATCTTCATCCATGTAAGCACTGTCATAAAACCAGCCATTCTTCACACAGATGCTTCAGAAACAAACGTCCTGCAAGAACAAAGATTCATCTTGGATGGATCGCTTCTTGGCAATGGGCATCAATAGCCAAAGATATTCCAATCACATGTCAGAACTTGTTCCAAAGTATTGACAATCTTGCCAAAATTGAAGTTTTCTCCATCATCTCACCTTGGTTATCTGATAGGGGGAGAATGATGGTCCATCTACAAGCTTCAAAGTCACATCAAAGCGAGCCTGAGCACACCTCTTACACCTTCCTCTAGCAGAGACTTTCAACTTCTTGCCATTTCGGAAGAATTCCAGGAAAAAATTGGGGACACTTCCTCTAAAGCATGAGACTCCCAGCTTTCTTGCCAGTTTTTTGGAAGAGTTCCTAGGAATTGCATTAAGCAATTCCAGAGTTGTTTGGTCATCCTTAAACCATCACAGGTTGAGAACCTTCCCTTTTCAGGTTGAATTTTTCTCACCTTTTATGCGCGCGGTGAAGACCCTCCCTTTATTTGGTTTGAAGGTTTCTCTTCAAAACAAATGGAGCCACTTACCTATCTAAGCAGAAGACCTTCAGCTTCTTGCCATTTTGGAAGAGTTTTCCGGGACTGCAACTAAAGCGTTTCCAATGTTGGTGGTCATCACCTCCAAACCATCACCCTTTTATTACCAACATTTCATAGAGCACATCAAGCCTAGTGCTTGCCATAGCATTTTTGCAACATTTTGTAATTACACTCTTTTCTTGGACTCAAATAACCCTTTCGGATTAAAGGGGGGGAAATGTTGGAACACCGCTATCTCAATGGGTTAGTGTGGAAGCCGAATAGACAAAAGGAGTCCAAGAGACCTTGGGATGTGGAACCCAACGGTCACAATATGTACTATAAATGTATATCTCTTGTTAATAAAAATTGATTCTCATGTTTTATCTTTCATATTCTATTGCTGCCCATGTGTGTTTAACATAGTATCAGAGCCAACTCCTTTTTAGCTTTTATGTCCTTTGTAACTCCCAGTCTGCTCTCCATATAGCTGAGCTGCTCCTCCATATAATTCGCTTCTCCTAACAAGCACAATAAGAAGAATCCACTGCCAACCTCGCTCAAGTCATAGTCTCAATGATGCTGCAATTCAAACATGATTACAGTACAATGATAAGGTTCTTAATGATATTACATTGATGGATTTCAGAGCTCTCTCATTGCTATTACAACGAAGGTCTCTAGTGATGTAGTCTCAACAATGAAGAGGAATCTAGAAGACAACAGTAGAAGAGGACTTGTGTCTTGATCATGAAGTGGCTAATACATCAGGGGTCTTGGTCTTGGTATTCGTCAATTGGAATCTCCATAAGAAGAATTTGTGCGGGTTTTCCTCTCAAAGAGTGAGAGGTTTTGGCCTTGGCTTATAGCTTACATGCTGTGTCTCTTGTCTATTTATGTTTTTCCATTGGTTACCGTTTGATGAAGAAGAACACTAAGAATCTAACGTATAGAAGATCCTAACATAATCATGTAAAAGCATTCACAAGCAGTCACCAAAGAAGAGAAATCATCTAATACTAATGCCCTAGATTTCTCAACGTGGTATCAGAGGTAAGGTGCTGAAGTCAAAGGAAGGGCATCTAATCAAAGAAACATTCAAGGATCGAGTTTCAAGAAAGTTATCAAAGTAAAAGATCAAGATCTACATTGAAGCATCAAACCCTAGATCGAAGAAGCAATCAACAACAACAAAAGTTTTGCATCCTCTAGTCATCATCAAGTTATCTACAAAGTAAGGTAGCTCGAAGAACTTTAAAGACGAAGATCACATCATCTTGAAGAAAGTTGAAACCCTAGAAGCAAATCTGATTTGTACTCATTCACTACCAAAGAAATCGAAGTATCTCGAAGGCTAGAAGGCATCATCTTCAAAGCAAGCAAGGATCTTGGAGAAGATCATCCGAGGAAGCAACAAATCATCCTCATCAAAAGGAGCAACCTTATCTATTGAAGAAAGGCTTTTTCATTTGGAAGAAGATCATCCAGGAGGGAGCACCGATACATCTTCAACCATCATCAAAAGATCAAGATGAAGATTTCATCTTCACTTGTCAAGTAAGTATCTTTCTTTCTTTAAATAAATTTGGTAAAATGACTTCGTGTTTGCAAGGAGATCTATAAGCTAGTTGGTCATCGAAATACCTTGCATGAAAAAGGAGGACAGACATAGTCCTCGAAGAAAGTGAAGTTGTTGGACACATCAATGAAAAAGGTCTCTTCTAAATTTATGGAAAGGGATTCTTATGAAAGGTCCTCTCATATAGCAATATTGGAGAAATCAAAGAGATATGATATGCTCATAAGAACATTCTCTGAAGATGCAAGTCACATGACTTAGATTTGATCTACACAAAATTGAAGGTATCAAAGAATGAAGGGATATCTTCATAAGATCTCATCTACGAGATCTGGGAGAGATGATAAGAAGATAATCACCATTGATCTAAAATGCACTAACTGATGATCAAGGTAACAAATATCCATGGGGATAAGAAAGTTACCTCTTTTGACAAACTTGTGATTTCTATGCAGGAATACAAGTTGAGGGCAAAGGTGTTGAAGGTTAAGGAATCAAACATTTGCTGGAAGGAAAGGAAGTTTGGAAAATTCTGGTCCTCAGGAAAGAAAGAAGAGCATAGCTGAGATTCAATGCTATGGAAGTAAAGACTAAGGACTTTATAGGGAACATTGTCCTAACGGGACAATATCAAAAGAAAGAAAAGAAGCACATATCATCGAAGAAGTGGAGGAAGTTGAAAAGAAGAAGTCAAAGAAAAGAGGAAGTAAGAGATCTCTAGGTCTGAGATAGTCTCCCTCTCAAAGGGGCTTGACAGAGCTTCTAAATCTTATGTTATAGCATATGGCTATAATAAATAATAAGATGCATCGTGGCATCATGGAAGCATTGGAAACAACAGCTCATGACATCATCATAGGAAACATGAAGGATATCTGATAGTCAACTTTGAAGGATATTGCTCTTGGTGACCTCATTGAAAGATCAACAAAAGAAGTCATCCAAGACAAGTCTCATCATACATTAGTTAAAAGGGAAACATCTGCTGAATAAGGATATGCGAGATGGAATCCTCATTGGAGGATTCATCGATCTAGAGAGGAAGCAAGTGTTTCATTAGAAACTCCAATTTGTGGAGTTCAGGGGATGATGGTATGGTGACATGAGAGATGAAGCAGATCAAGGGGTTGAAGATCTTTTCAATCAAGGAAGCTGTTGAAAGAAGGCTAGATGACCTAAAGGTAAATGAGGTATGCATGCTTGTATTTAATATTATAATGTCATGTCGTATGGTTGCAGGTAACATGGATCATTACTTCTATCTTGAGAAGCATGAACAAGGTAAAAGGATCTCCTCCTCTGAAAAGATGCAGGAAGTCATAAGTCACACTATATGAAATCCACATAATATGTTCTCATATGAATCATGAGGAAGTTGACTACAATCAAGGAACTTTGATTGGAAGCTCCTGGGAATGTAGTGTGTAAGAAAACAATAGGAAGAGATCGTGATAATATGCAACGATGGTAGAAGGCATTCAACATCTGAAGTCCAAGAAGATGTGACTAGAATATCTCTCGGAAAGATGTGAAGACTCTGATGGAAGTTGGAAAAAAAGAAGATAAAGACCCTTGACAAAGAATATCTGTGGGAGATGTGTCAATTTGCATGCAGGATGCCAACACTTACAGGAAGATGTCATGGTGAAATATCATCATAAAGGTAATTTTGATTTGAAGTGTTCATTGATTATTTTTGAACTAACATCTGTTTGGGCTTATGTAGGACTGTCAAAGGGAAGATCCGTGAATGACTTCCAAGCAGATCATATAGAAGGATGTAATGTCCTTCCGAAAAGATGGCATGAAAGCAGAATGACATGAAGCAAAGCCAAATGGAAAATCTGATGGATCACTTTCTGATGAGTTGAAGACATGACTAACTCATGAATAAAGTGATGGATGATATGTGCCCTATATAGAAGTTCCCAAAGATGAAGACTCCTTGACGAAAAAGAAATTTATGACATCGAAGGAAGGAGCTCTTCAAGCAGCCGGCTGTTTCAGGATCTCCACATAAGAAGAAGTTTCTTACTTGAAAGAAACTTGGAAAATTCCTAAGCAAGAAGCTTAGCTACATTCCTTTAATGGAATAAAACCTCGTGGTTTGAAAAGGAGAGATAGACACACTGTTCTGTTCTTCACTTGGGAAGACATAATGGAGGATTGTGTAATCATTTGGCATCCGATGCTCTTTGAGGATGAAATAGGTCATCCAACATTAACAGTAGTCGTGGAGGACCGATATTCTTTGTGGGACTGGGGGGTCCAAGAAAAGAATAGTCCTTATGGAGCATATCCTGAGTGAACCCGAGTGGGGTATGTTACTAGAGAGAATGATGAGTATGTCTATAAATCATTGGTCTCGCCAACATTTTGCTCTGATCTTGTGGAGAGATAAAGCTGTTAGTCAAGGCCTTGCTATATAACAATGCTAGTTGATATGATGCTATACAAATGAGTTACAAATCTGAATTCTTCTTATGAGAAATTCTTCAGATTGAGAATGACCAAGTACCATCATGAATACCTCCCTAGTTAAGAGGGAGTGTTGAAAAGTGTAATTAGGTTCGGTCTTCATAATGACATGTAATTGTGACTTTTGTAAATGATGTAATACAATTATTTTTGTAAGCTTTGCTTCATGGTTTTCATGAGCAAGTGATTTTATTCTAGATTGCTCCCATTGAGAGCCTTAGGATTTATCATTAATGTCAAAGAATTAATGTCATATATGAAAAGCTCTTCTTGAGCGTATGTAAAATGTATATGAGTCAATCTAGTGTCTAGAAAGCCTTCCAAAAGACAAGCACAGTCCTCTTGACTTGATGTCAGCCTGCAATATGAAGAAAATAACTTATGTCGACTCACCCAAATGTCACACCTATTCGGATGATCAAGTCGTGGCTTAGTATATGGTCGAATCACTATAGGTCGCAGATTGTGTAATCATTTGGCATCCAATGCTCTTTGAGGATGAGATAGGTCATCCAACAGTAAGAGTAGTCGTGGAGGAATGATATTCTTTGTGGGACAAGGAAAGAATAGTCCTTATGGAGCATATCCTGAGTGAACCCGCGTGGGGTATGTTCCTAGAGCGACTATGATGAGTATGTCTATAAATCATTGGTCTCGCTAGCATTGTGCTCTGATCTTGTGGAGAGATAGAGCTGTTAGTCAAGGCCTTGCTATATAACAATGCTGGTTGATATGATGCTATACAAATGAGTTACAAATCCGAATTCTTCTTATGAGAAATTCTTTAGATTGAGAATGACCAAGCACCATTATGAATACCTCCCTAGTTAAGAGGGAGTGTTGAAAAGTGTAATTAGGTTCGGTCTTCATAATGACATGTAATTGGGACTTTTGTAAATGATGTAATAAAATTATTTTTGTAAGGCTTGCTTCATGGTTTTCATGAGCAAGTGATTTTATTTTAGATTGCTCCCATTGAGAGCCTTAGGATTTATCATTAAGGTCAAAGAATTAATGTCATATATGAAAAGCTCTTCTTGAGCGTATGTAAAATGTATGTGAGTCAATCTAGTGTCTAGAAAGCCTTCCAAAAGACCAGCACAGTCCTCTTGACCTGATGTCGGCCTGCAATATGAAGAAAATAACTTATGTCGACTCACCCAAATGTCACACCTATTTGGATGATCAAGTCGCGGCTTAATATATGGTCGAATCACTATATAAAGGAGGCTAGGCTCCTCACATAAAGACAAAGAACAAACTTCGGATATCTCCGAATTTCGGAAGAGGGAAAAGAGACTCGGGTTACCTCTGTTTCAGTGAAGGCTACAAGGATGCATACTATAGTTCTGTAAGGGAATTCAGATCCCTCTTATCTAGAGATCACAATAACAATGAATAAGAAGGAGAAACTACAGTTAGAATTTTCGTGGCCTCTCACTGTAATTTCAGAAGACAAGGGCAGTGGCCTAGTGCGGAAGACAAGGGGAATGCAGTGACACTGTCTCGGTGTTGAGGAGAGTCCATTGTTCATAAGAAGACTATGTTTCAGATCAAATTCTGTTTAGAAAAAGAATCCTTGGTATTGACACAGTAAGAAGGATCCAGTGCTAACCTCGCTCAAGTCATAGTCTCAATGATGCTGCAATTTAGACATGATTACAATACAGTGATAAGGTCCTTAATGATATTATAGTGATGGATTTTAGAGCTCTCTCATTGCTATCACAACGAAGGTCCTCTAGTGATGTAGTCTCAACAGTGGAAGAGGAATCTAGAAGACAGAAGCAGAAGAGGACTTGTGTCTAGATCATGGAGTGGCTAATAGGTCAGGGGTCTTGTTCTTGGTATTCATCAATTGGAATCTCTATAAGAAGAATTTGTGCATGTTTTCTTCAAAGAGAGAGGTTTTGGCCCTGGCTCATAGCCTACATGTTGTGTCTCTTGCCTATTTATGTTCTGGCATTGGTTACTGTTTGATGAAGAAGAACACTAAGAATCTAACGTAAACCCAATTACCATGCTGAGGACGATGCCCTATGTTGAAGAATTTAACTATGTTTGGTCCTCATAATTGTACTTGAAGTCAAAATGTAATATATATTTGTCAAAGCAACGCAAAAAGAATTTTATTAATATTTTAATTGACTTGCTAAAGCATGGGTTTCATGCTTGGGTCAAATGTTATAGGTCAAGCCTCCATTGTAGGCTTTAGGTTATTGTCAAAGTCAATTTTTTGAAGACTTCTCCATCCATCAAAGTCTCCTTGCTATCGAAGGATTCATCATCAAGTCAACTTCCCTCAAATAATCTCATTTCGGCCTAAATATAGTGACACAACTCTTCATGATCACATGTCGACCTATTTTTTATTTTATTTTTATGCTGTGGTTCACGGACACCCTAGTCAACGGGTGGCGTTATGTCCACGGAAAAATCTGAGCTAATCGACCCTGAAGGGAATCTAGCCCCGCTGCCCACTAGTAAGGCCTGACCCCAAGGGCTTCGGGGAGAATGGACCCTGTGACCTCCCGATGGCGAGGCATTGATTTTGACCAACTGAGCTAACCCTTGGGGCTATGTTGGCCTATTTTCATATGGCAACAACTATATATACAAGGATGAGGACTTCACGTAAGTACCACAAAAAAATTCGGATAAGAATTCCAGAGACTAGTTTCAATATCATTGCAGGAACTTGGAAGGAGGTCGGATAAGTGACCTTAGTTCGATACAATGGTAGATACATTTCGGTGATCACAGTGAGATAGTGCGGATATGTCAGAGAAGGCTTCAGTGGAATAAAGGACTGAGATCATAGTTTGGGATAGTCACTACAAGACCTAAGGCAACATACATTACACTGAAGGTATGCGGATTTTGGCATACATCTTTGAGACATAAATGCGGATTGTAGTGAAGTGAAGTGGATATATTTCGGTGCTACCACAATAGATGATTTCGGTGCTACCACAGTGAATGATTTCGGTGCTAGTGCAAACACACTGATAAGGATTCGGTGCAAGCATAGTGCTGAGGTTGACTTGATGGATGGAGGTGGTCTTGAGTCTAAGCTGTAAGGGTCATGGTCATCTCATTTTTGAATCTACTGAAGGAAGAATTTTGACTGGGTTTTCCCCTAGAGTGGGCTTTTGCCTAGGCAACGTGCCTACATCTTGTGTACTCTTCTATTTGTTGCTTGGCATTATTCTTGATGATAAGAAAAGATAATTAGAAAGAACAAATAATAATAATGAAAAACATCACAAGATAATGTCATAATAAAAGAAATCGTTTTAACTGCCACTCTTTGGATTTCTCAACACCCTACACAAGTTCAAGCTCCAACTTTGATTATTTCTGGCGTTGCTTCTTGGGATTAAGTTTGTTTTACAGCATCAGAAACAGGGAATGTTCCCTTTAAGTTTAGCAAATTCCTCAAGATCTTCATCTTCTATGTCAACTGATGAACATGACTTTGCCTCCAAAGAATCTTCTATCAGTTTTTTTGTGAAGCTATAATCTCATCAAGATCCTTATGGATCCTCTTGTTAGATAACTCTATAAGCTGCCTCGACTAAGGTTATTGCACAATATACTCCCAATACGGACTAAAGTCTCTTTCCCTCTACTGATTGCAATAATTTGTTGAAATTTGGTACCGGAGGACAGGTGGTTCCCTTAGGCTTTGATCTTTGGCCTAGGGAAAAGTGTCCAAAAGATTTTAATTTTTCTCCTAAAGTGACTTTATAATTTTTATAAAGTTAAAATCTAATTTAAAAGTGACTTTAAGTGATAAAGTTACTAAGTCTAATTTTAAAGTGACTTTTATAAAGTCAATGAAAAATTAGAAAGGAAAAGTGACTTTGGAAATAAATGACTAAGTGGGTCTTTATTAAAGTGGGTGAATTAAAAAATAGAAAGTGAGATTTAAATGTGCATTTAATCTCAGCCATTGATCTAAATCTATTTCAGCCATTGGATTTAGAGATCACCCAAAGTCACTTGGATCACCCAAAAGTCACTTGGAGTTATATTAAAGGAGGAAAAGGAGGAAAAGATCATTCATTCTTTCATGAGCAGATTGGGAGAAGGAGAGCAAGAGAGCAAGGGAGATTTCTGGGCAGTGAGCTGCGGAGTTTCAGCAGCGGAGTAACAACAGCGAAGTTTCAGCAGGGCAGTTTTTTCAGCAAGGCTGAGATAAGTTGTAAAAGTTTGCTTGCTGATTTTTGCTGAATATTTCTCTTACTGTAAAAAGACATTTTTCAGAAATAAAGAAGAGCTCTCAAACTGGTTTTCCCCAAGAGTTGTAGGGGGTTTTTCAG
>APFE031722275.1:166816-194611 GCA_000404065.3 Pinus taeda
TGTTTACTTGCAGAACAGGAGTCTGCATCGTGCCTTGGGGCACATGACTCCTGAGGAGGCTTTCTCTGGGAAGAAGCCTGATATTGGTCATCTTCATATCTTTGGATGCATTACATACTCCTATATACCCAAGGAGAAGAGGACCAAACTAGAGCCCACCGCAGAGAAGGGTATCTTTGTGGGCTACAGTGAGACCTAAAAGGCCTTTCGGATTTAACATTCCTGCACAGAGGAGAGTTGTTGTCAGACGGGATGTGAAGTTCGAGGAGGACAGGGCCTTTAGGAGATCACGGGAGTTGGAGTATCTGGATCAGCCAGACCCTCAGCAGCAGTTGAGTCAGTCGCAGGGATCCAGTGGGCAGGGATCAGGAGGATCAGGAGGATCTAGAGGTACATCTATGAGGATGTCAGGTCCATCAGTGAGCAGTGGCTCACCGAGCCAGAGGGGTGGTGCTCCGAGCAGGTCACAGAGCAGTTCACTAGGGAGTCCACTGATGGACAGTTCACACGGTAACTCAGCTTCTACAGGTTCAGGTGCAGGCAGGAGGACAGCAGACAGACAGTCAGGAGTTCAGGCTACTGATGGTGATGAGGAGGAGGAGTTTCATTCTCCTATGGGAGAAGCATGCTCAGGGAAGAGGAAGCCCAAGTGGCTTCAGGACACCTTGAGAGATGCCACATCTGTTGCTGAGCCGAAGAGGCCGGTCAGAGAGAGGAGACCACCTGAGAGATTTTGTAGCTATATGGCGATGGTTACCAGCATCCTTGACTCTGAGCCTTCTAGCTATGAGAAGGCAGCTAGCCAGCAGGTCTGGAGAGAGGCCATGCAGGAGGAGTATTCTTCTATCATGAAGAATGATGTTTGGGAGGTGGTGCCGAGGCCTGAGGGCAAGTCCGTTGTTACTTCCAGATGGCTTTACAAGGTAAAGCATGCTGCAGATGGCAGCATTGAGAAATTCAAAGCGAGGTTTGTGGCTAGAGGGTTCTCCCAGGTAGAGGGAGTTGATTATGAGGAGACCTTCGCTCCCGTGGCTCGATATACTTCGATCTGCTCCATTATATCGATAGCAGCAGAGATGGGTTGGAAAATCCACCAGATGGATGTGAAGACTGCATTTCTCAATGGCTTCATACAGGAGGAGGTGTACATTGAGCAGCCACAGGGCTTTGAGGTGCATGGGAAGGAGTCCCATGTGTGCAGACTGAAAAAGGCCCTTTATGGCCTGAAGCAAGCTCCCAGAGCTTGGTACTCCAGGATAGATACTTATTTGCAGGGGATGGGTTTCACAAAGAGTGAGGCAGATCTGAACCTTTACTTTATTGTGGTAGGTGAGGAGCCTCTCATTCAGGTGCTGTATGTGGATGACTTGGTCATTACAGGTGCAGAGAGACTCATAGAGCACTGCAAGAGAGATCTTGCAACGGAGTTTGAGATGAAGGACATTGGCTTGATGCATTACTTTTTGGGTTTGGAGGTGTGGCAGGAGGAGGGGCATTTCTTCCTGGGGCAGGGGAAGTATATTGTGCACATCCTTAGCAGATTCCACATGGAGGATGTAGACCCATGTCGACACCGATGATTACCAACTGGAAGAAGCTTCATGCTTCGGATTCCGAGTTGGTGGATCCCACATTGTACAGGCAGCTGATTGGTTCCTTGATGTATTTGGTCAACACTAGACCAGATATCTGTTTTGCAGTCAACACGATGAGTCAGTTTATGTGTGAGCTTAGGAAGGTTCACTGGGTGGCTGCAAAACACATTTTGCGGTACTTGCAGGGGACAGTGGATTATGGTCTGGACTACAGGCAGGGAGATGGAGTGAGATTGGTAGGTTATACTGATTTTGATTGGGCAGGTTGTGCTTCTGATAGGAAGAGCACTTAGGGTGTTGTTTTGGGTTGGGTTCAGCAGTAGTGTCATGGTTCAGCCGGAAGCAGCAGTCAGTAGCATTGAGTTCAGCAGAAGCAGAGTATATGGCAGCCAGTCTAGCTAGTTGTGAGGCCATCTGGCTTCGAAAGATGTTGTTTGGCTTATTTGGTCAGCCGTTGAGACCTTCAGTGATTTACTGTGATAATCAGAGTTGCATTAAACTCACGGAGAATCCAGTATTTCATGACAGGTCAAATCATATCGGGATCAGATATCATTTCATCAGAGACTATGTTCAGAAGGGAGCTGTGAAGCTTGAGTATATTTCCACTGATGAGCAGGTAGCAGACATTCTACCAAAGCCTTACCACGGGGCAAGCATGTTTACTTCAGAGACAAGATGGGTGTGGTGAGGAACACCTTCCTCGGTAAGAGGGAGTGTTGAAATTTGGTACCGGAGGACAGGTGGTTCCCTTAGGCTTTGATCTTTGGCCTAGGGAAAAGTGTCCAAAAGATTTTAATTTTTCTCCTAAAGTGACTTTATAATTTTTATAAAGTTAAAATCTAATTTAAAAGTGACTTTAAGTGATAAAGTTACTAAGTCTAATTTTAAAGTGACTTTTATAAAGTCAATGAAAAATTAGAAAGGAAAAGTGACTTTGGAAATAAATGACTAAGTGGGTCTTTATTAAAGGGGTGAATTAAAAAATAGAAAGTGAGATTTAAATGTGCATTTAATCTCAGCCATTGATCTAAATCTATTTCAGCCATTGGATTTAGGGATCACCCAAAAGTCACTTGGATCACCCAAAAGTCATTTGGAGTTATATTAAGGGAGGAAAAGGAGGAAAATATCACATTCGATTCAATTCTTTCATGAGCAGATTGAGAGAAGGAGAGCAAGAGAGCAAGGGAGATTTCTGGACAGTGAGCTGTGGAGTATCAGCAGCGGAGTTTCAGCAGCGGAGTAACAACAACGAAGTTTCAGCAGGGCAGTTTTTCAGCAAGGCTGAGATAAGTTGTAAAAGTTTGCTTGCTGATTTTTACTGAATATTTTCTTGCTGTAAAAAGGTTTTTTTCAGAAATAAAGAAGAGCTCTCAAACTGGTTTTCCCCAAGAGTTGTAGGGGGTTTTTCCAGGGTCACATTAACCAAAAATATCAGTGTTTTAATGTGTTTTAATGGCTGTTTATTACTGCTGATTTTTATTTCTGCAATTTCCAGCATTCTGTAAAATTTCCAGAATTTGTGTTTTCAGCAAATTTATTTTTTTTCAGCTTGTTGAATGTATGGTTATGGGAAAGGGCATTTAATTACATGGGAGAAATAAGGAGAAACTGAAAATCGGGGTGGGAAAACAGAAATTTTAACATAATTGGATGTATGAATTCTCAATACCATAGTTTCGCTAGTGCGTCATTTACTTGAATACAAAACACAAGGGTAAGTCCACATTGACGGATATCTTGGCGTACAAAGACATGCAGATAAAACCTTGAAAATTACAATCACTTTCATCCATGTACATAACTGAAATTTCTCAAGTTAAACTTTTCTCAACTTTTGAACCATTTGAACGTGTCATATTAGAAGTGACATTGTGATATTATATTAGGATGAGTTCTAGGCAGATGCTAGGTTGCAGAATTCATAACTGATCCACTTCAACAAAACAAAGAGATTGTCATGAGTACATTGGTTGTCAAAGAGATGCTAATAGCTATATTAGATGTTCTTTATCACTTCTTTGCAAGACTGGGCATCCTCAACAACTGCTCTACGTGATAAGCGATGTTGATAACTATATTAAATATTCTGTGTCACTTTTCTGCAAGAGTCCTCAACAACTGCTCCACATGATGAAATTACCTGAAGTTGAGGCAACAACATTTCTATTCCAATGAATGTTTCATCATCTGAAATTGAGCTAGGAGGAGAAGCATCCAAAACATAATCTGGAATTACTTCCCAAGTGCCTTTTGAAGCAGTGAGGTACAATGGCGAAATGTTGCATCCATTCTACATTTCCAAACACTGTTAGGTTCTGAGTGAAATAAATGTAGTAAAGGCTTCACTACGTTCTTAATACTAGGCTTATTGGTTCTATATTTTCCAATAACTGAATCTGTGTATTTCTGATATTGCTGCAAAATTTGTCTGCGAGAGATCCTTAGGCTTGGCACACCATAAAATGCAATATCAAGATGCCCTAGAGTAGCCCATGGAGTATTATATGCAACACGTCCCATCATCACTCTATACACTCCTTTTTGCAATGCTTAATTAACCTGTGAGAGAGATTCGATCATCGGGTTAGGAGAAACACAACACTGTGTGGATGTGCAGCGCCCCTGCTTCCTTTGTGCAACAACCAAACATGATCCCACCACAAGCTTCCGATGAGCATGAAAAGGAGCTGAGTGATCTTGGATGAAGGCAACAATGCAAATAACCTCCCAAAGCGGCCTAGAGCGGAGTTGATAGTGATAATCATGATTTTGAATTTGGAAAAAAAAACACAGCATTTGGCAAAAGCACAACACTTGTATTCTTGACCGTTGTCCTGTTGTTGATGTCATGATTGATTGCAATTTGACACGAAATCCAAATCTAGATCTCTTATTCACAACAAATCCCTTTAGACCATAACACTCATGAAATCAAAATTGACATTTACAATTTTTTCTCAAATGAATAGAAACACTAAAATGACAAAGATACCTATAACATAGGACCCTAACAAGCAACAGGCAGGATGGCTTGAGTAGTAGTTGTTTCGGGCCTAAGTTGCCGGAAACATTGGAGAAGGGTTTGTTTCTGGCCAGAAACGAAATGGAAACGAGGAAACTCGTACCGTACGGCCTAGAAACTCGTTTTCGACGTGTACTAGCCAGTTTCTCGAGGAGGAAACGTGCCCAGTACGGTTGGAAACACGTTTCCAAGCCGTACGGTGGAGTTTCCTCTTTTAACTTAACTTTTTCTTGTATTTTTATTTTTTATTTTTTTGCTTCTAATTTTTTATTGGGTGACTAAAATATCTTCTGGATGCTTCTAGATGCCTCTCAAGTTATAAAAAAGAGGATTTTTTGAGTGGGGCAGCCTAATGTTCAAGCCTATGGCCCTAGTTTTGATATGCAGTTCATGGTATTGTTAAATTCTTAAAGTAAAAGGATCATCCTTTTACTCAAATTTTTAACATTACCATGAAATGACTCAGGATGTTTGAGAGTGGTTTCGCCCTCGTTTCACATGGAGAAAATAGAATTTTAGATCTCACTCAAAATCCAACAGGCTTATTTTTTTTTTCAGGATTTTAGGATTGGGGGGATTGTAATGTTTCCATTGGATTTTGTCTACGTACTAGGGTATGGAACTTGTATTTAATCAAGAGAACCAAACCCTCTATGCAGGGGAGACTCCCAATAATCAAGAGCATGTAGGGTACTAGGGTATGGAACTTCTATTTAATCAAAAGCACTAAGGTCGTTCGACTATGTAGGAGGAGACTCCCAATCAAGCACGAGACAAGAAATTAGAAATTTCTCGTGGCTGGTGTTGGATATTGCTATTTTCATTATGTGATCATTCATGAGTAAATGTGATGTAAATTTAGAGACTTATAGTTTATGCATTGACAATTTAATCATAATGTAATAAATTAGAATGTATCATATATGCTTTATGATTGCACATATTTCTTAAATGTCCTATATATATATATATATTATATATATATAAAATATATATATATATATATAATATATATATTGCGTTCCCGTTTCCAAAATTTGGGGGGTCACGTTTCATACCCGTGCCCGTTTCAGAAACTCGTACCCGTTTCCCCGTTTCGTGCAACTTAGTTTCGGGCTAAGAGTGTGATAGGTTGCGCAAAGGTAACATGGAGCCTACGCAGAGGGTTTGGATGACTTGCTTGGAGTTGTCAGTTTGAGCCGGGATTGCTTGGAGAAGAGGGTAATTTCCCTCAGTTGATTTTGCCAGTATTTTTCTCAGATTGGATAGCCAGTTGGGCATCCATACTTATTGTACTCAGAATTTCACTACTGCATAACAATAAAAACCCTCAACTACTGCATCAATTTTTCCACATTGGGTTTTTTCTGGGGACAATTGTCCAAAAATAGTTGTGTCAATTTTTATGTGTGTGCTAGCATTTCTCGGTTCCTATTTTTGCTTCCGCAGTGTTTATTTGGGAAGAAATCGCAGTGTGAATAATTTGAGATTTTGCGGTAAACAAAATAAACTGCATAATTAGTTTTTTAGTTAGAAGGATTATTTCCAGTTGCTGCATTTCAAGGATTTTTCACTGATTTTATAGATGTGCAATTCTAAATTAGGATGAAATGCAAGATATGAGTGATCGCTTCAATGAAATTATTAAATGAAAAAAGTACTTCAATTGAGATTGAAATACTCATAATGATATTGAACATAAGATCGATTAAGAGAAGCACTCAAAGAGCAATTGAATGACTATCTCAAATGAAGCGGGATAAATAATTCTAGTGAGGCACAAGTGACAAAATCCAATAATGTATAATTATCAAGAGATAATTAGAATGTGTTATTGTGCTAGTTAATTTCACTTATGATCACAAGAACAAATTAGAGCAGCTTATGACAATGAAACAGGGCTAGCAATTCAAATGGAAACAAAATTAGCAATTCCAATCACTTTAAGAACAAATTAGAGCTTATCAATATGTCAACAAGATCTTATCTTATGACTAGCAATATTACCCAATAGAAAGTTACCACTTAGATCAATGACAGTAGAAACAAGCTTACAATGAGATTGCTAATAATGGTCAACAATGAGTACTAGATACACAATAAACTGATGCAATGATGATGATGCAGAAATGCAAGAAGAAGGTCAAAGCAAGCCTTATATGACCAATTCACCAGTAGATCTCTCTCAATATCAGACTTATGCAAATCAGACCAGCAAGTTACTAATATGAAAACAGTCCCAAAACTTTTCTTGTAATTCAATCAATTCAATGTTTATTTAGCTCTTTAATCAAGATGATGATTCTTTAGTGAATTAGGCTTACTTATATGAGTTTTATAGAGCAGAACATCAACAATTACACTGCTGTAACACTTAATATCAGACTGCTGCAAATTCAGATCAGACCTCTGCAATTTATATCAGACTTCAGAAATGCAAATGACAGCCACCATAAACTATTTAGATTGATGAATTAAGCCCTTATAATTAATGTGTGATGCCTTCTATGAGTTACTAGCTTATTATATGGTTATTTGGGCTTATATTTTGATTTATATGCTACTGAAATCTTAATGTTCAGATCTGATTGCTTATGACAGTCAATAAAGGAGAGAGATAAGGAGAGAAAACCCTCAAGGTCTCTAGACCTTTGTCCAATGGCTGATATAGCTAGTCATGGCACCAATGAGGCTAGTCTTGGCCTTAAAAGCACTTTGTAGGCTCCCCAACACCTGCAAACACAAATGTAAGTCTGAAATATGATGGATTTACCAATAAAACCCCACGGCCAAGATAGAGAAAGCCTTCCAAGGTTTCGGCTAGGGAAAAATGACAAAGTTTGCTCACAAGGAAGTCAGAAATGGCCTTGAAACTTGGTGATCAACCCTCCAAAGACCTACAACTCAAATGTGTTAGCTAGAAAACCCAATTAGATGATGATTCAACCTTCCTAGAGCTAGTGGCTAGGGCTAGAAGCCCCTCTAATGCTAGCAGCTAGGCCTCCAAGGGGTAGAATGGCTTGGAAATTGAGAATTTGGCCCTTGAAACCATTCCTCAGTGGATGATAAGCCTGCAAAACAGAATTAGCCCACTAGATGATAAAATTACAATGGAAAATCACTGAAACCCTTGCTAAAAATCACCTCAACCTTGCAAAAGAAAGTGTTAACCCTAGTAATCACTTGCAAAGAGGAGAAAAGGCCATTTTAGGGCTGAGGTTGGCCTAAGAGGCCTAATTAGGGCTGCGTCTAGGCAAGGGAGGCCTCCAAAAGGCCACAACTAGGGTTTTAAGTCCTCTGATCTCCACGGCTAGGCCGTAAATGGTTTCCAACCCTTGCGGCTAGGCCGTAAATGGTTTCCAACCCTTGCGGCTAGGCCAAACTAGGCCAAAATGTCTAAGGAATGCCCAAAAATGACTTTACACTTGAGAATCCACTTGCAAAACAACTTCAGAAGATAAATGCTCTAGAAAAACCCCAGTTGCTATTGCAGAAAAGGCCCTCTAGGGCTAGTGTTTCCTCTTCTAGGCCCAACGTCCAAATTTGGCCACTTGGGTCTTATGGATCTTGATCTCTAGACCCTAGATCCACCGTCACAAGTTCAACATACTTCCCAGAAAGGTTGGACGACTCTTTCAAAAGCTGACGTTGGCCTTGAAACCCCAACAATTTAGGCTGAGTAATAGCTAGTCTCTTTTGCTTCAGATTTCCTTTGAGATTTTGAAATCAAGTGTCTACAAGATGAATAAATATAGCCCCGGACACAAGATCTAGAAAATTTCAAAATAAAACCCCAAAATTATTATTTGCAAATGATGAAAATAATTTACAAGGGGTAGAGTTATTTACAAAATATTCACAAATTATTTACAATAGTTTACAAGAGAAAATTAGCTCTATTTAGCAAATAAAACATTATTAGCCCAAGTGGATTTAAAAAAAATTAATTTGATGGAGATAATTTTGAATTTTAATTCACTGGCCAAAACCTACTACCAAAAACAAATCGTTAGATAAAAACTTGAGGCCAAACAAGATCGTTTTCTTCCCTTAGTCTGTGTACTTGGGATTTCCAAGGGCTGGAGCAACCTATAGCTCAATGCACTTCGAAAGAATAGATCATTAGATCAAAAGGTGTTTGATCCACACAAGATATCTAGAGATCTGGAGATACCTGCCAGATCTACTAGACCTAAAGTGTTTACTCTAACCCAATACCTAAAGCTAGATGCCTGTCTAGATGTTCCTACTACTGGCAATTGAAATAAGAATCATGCAATATAATTGTTTAAAGCATATAAAATAAATCATCCAACACATACCACAGATCATCGAGACAAAAACACCTTGAATTGAACCCTAAAGTCTTTATTAATGCAAAATTCCAGCAGAGCTTAGCTCAGTACAAAAGAATTTCAACCTAAGTTGCCGGAAATGGCTACCCTAACCCCCAAAACGGCGTTTTCCCGTTTCAGATCCGGATCCTGGAACGAAACGCTGGAAAAACGCCAGAAAAACGTTTTGGTGCCGTTTTTTGTTTTTGGATACGGGACATTTTTTTCAAATGGCGTTTTTGTAGAAAAAATGTGCCGTTTTAGAAATTTGAAAACGTTTTCTGAATTTCTGAAACGTATTTGGAAAAATTTTAAACGTTTTACAGCAAAAATATGGTTTTGAAGTCTGCCTGCATAATATACGCATTACTAAACCTAACTTACCTAAGCTATTTGCTCATGCTGCTGCCTTATTCATAAGTTACAACCCGCCGTTTACTTGCTGCTGCGTTGAGAACTTAAGCCGCCGTCGAGATGCTTCAATAATGACAGAAGGTTTTGGTATTTCATGCTGTAATTGATTACTTAATGTTTGAGTTCAGAAAAATGCCACGTAGTACCAAAGAGAGTCGGGCTTTTTCTTAGTCACATGTGCTGTAGACAAACACTATATCTATTAGGTATAGGAAATTTGTCTTGGTTGTAGGAGATGTTGACATTAGACAAACATGGTATGCACACAACCAATTCTGTGTGCTGTTGTAGTATAGCTAAAGAGGAGGATGTCAGCATGAACTTTATACCAAATAATAACTCTGATTTACCACAGTATCAATGATTAGTGCATTTTCACTGAAATTGCTGCAATTGTAAGCAGAATTTTTAATTAATTTTAAAATGAAGGATAGAATTGTATCGATGAGCAACAAATGGCTGCCTAAAACTTATGTTTTTGTGCTTCGGTTATCCCCCACAGTTTTTTTCATACACTGTACAGGCTCACAAAATCTATGTTAGTCCAAGTTCTCATTCCCTGCATTCTTCGTTGCCCTCTTTTCCAGTTTAATTTTTTTCTTCTTTGAATTCTGGAGGAAGTGTATATTCTGAATTGAAAACTTTTTCAAATGGCAATAAATCCAAAAGAAGGAAAACTGCCTCGTTTGTTTATTTTAATTTTTTTTGCTTCAATGTCTTCTTACCATCGAGGGCCAATGGGTTATTGTAGTTCTATTATGCAAGAAATCACTTAGTCTAAATTGTCTGATTGACAATTTGGAGTTATCCTTGTGTTACAGACCATAGCACTACTTCCCAACTTGCGAAAAATAATGTTGGGATAACTCTTCTAGACATTAACACCATGGTTTCCTCAATCTCAACTCCCGGCCTGATAACAAAATTTCATCATTTCAAAACATGAACAAAGAAATGAAATCTGCTCATTGCTATGATATTTGGACAGGGTTTCGTTGGCTCTTCTAAAGCATGAAACAAATATTTTTCAATTTATTCACCATTGGGATAACTCTTCTAGACATTAACACCATGGTTTCCTCAATCTCAACTCCAGGCCTGATAACAAAATTTCATCATTTCAAAACATGAACAAAGAAATGAAATCTGCTCATTGCTATGATATTTGGACAGGGTTTCGTTGGCTCTTCTAAAGCATGAAACAAATATTTTTCAAGATATTCACCACTAGGATGTGCCATGCAACTGAATTTGTCCTATCCTCTGGCATATGTTGAATGGATGATGATGAATCATGATAGATCATAGATGATAATCTAGATTTTGAAATATCATTCATGAATGGTAATATGAAATTTTTATTTTTAAAATATATATATATATATATGTGCCGTTTCCTGCCGTATTGTATCCAGATTTTTTGAAAATTTGCCGTATCCGTTTCAAACCCCATACCTGTATCCGTTTTCTGGTAACTTAGCTTTCAACACTGTTCCAGTTGAAGTTGAAGTTACAACGAGGAGCTCAAAGGCTTCCTCATATAGAGAAATGAGAGGGAACAACCCCTCCAAGTGGAAATAACGGTTAGCTTAACTTGATCCTGGAGAATAACAACTAGTTGCTTTTTGATCCGTGCTAAAATCAAATCTTGTCCCTTGATCTTGGAAAAAAATCGAATTTGTTGATGAAGGCCTTGATCGTGGTCTAAAATATAATTTTTTCTAGCTTTTTTCCTTGAAAAATGATCTTTGCCTCAACCATCATGGTCCAACAACTTAATTTTTCTCAAAAAATTGTCTTTTGCTTTGCTGGAGGGTTTCATAAAATTATTTTCTTTTGGACCCACGAATTTCTTCTCCAATATATATATATATATATATTTTTTTTTTTATATGTTTTTGTTTTTGTTTTCTCCACTTGGAGGGTAATTACTTTTCTCTTCATTTTATTTTTTTGGATAAATTTTGGCTTAATTTTAATTTTGCTTTTGCCAAAATTTAAAATAAAAGACTCAAGAGGGGATTAATCATTTTTCCACTCTCTAAGTGCATCTAAAAATATTTTGGTAATGTTGTTCTAATTATGAAAAACCATTCACCAAAAAATTTCCTAGATAACACTTTTACATCAAAATATTACAATATCAACCCTTAGAAGGGGAAATACACATAGACATAGACTCTTGAGACTCAACTAAATTCTGCGACAAGAGACATGATCTAGTATGAAAAATACAGACTCTATAAACGCTAGGACTCACCTAAGGCCTCATCAAAGAGCTCCACCCTAGCTTTGGGGTATATCTGGGAGAAATACTCTACCAATTATCCGTGTTTACAAACATGCATAATTTGGGGAGGTTAAAAAAATTCCTTAGGATGGAACCTTTTGATAAGAATCATAGGCTTACCTAGGTGTTACACATAGTCATACTAGAATCATTTACAAGAAAATTGCAGAATTTGGGATTACAATGATGAAACGACTAAAAAATTTTGATCCACTGCTTTGTACTCTGCTTCTTGGACTGTTGACACATGTGTGGTCAACACAGGGCATTGTGATCACACTGTAGGGGATTCCTTCTTTTTAGGGACTTCTTGTCCACTGGAACTTACAATCAAAGCAATTCACAGATGTATATCAAAAGCAGTCAAGATACGACAAGACTTTCCTTCATTTCTTCGAAGGAGGATTGACATCATTGACAACACCATGCAACAAAGTGCTGATGCATTGAGTTACCCTTTGCTCAACACTGCCTTACTACTCATTTCTTGCTTGTTTCTTATATTCTTCTATTTTGTTTCACAAGCTCCCTTTCTTGTATATGCATTTCATTGCATAGGGCTCAATAGTTTAATTTAGTCCTTATTTAGTTATGTATGTCATTGCATCAGACTTGGGGTAGTGGCCTCATAGCGAGGGGGTAGAGCTCAAGCTTTACTTTGGCTTTTGATTTATCATTGATATCACTTCATTTTCTTTTGCATTTTGGAATTTATATCTTGCTCTTTCTTTTTTAAAAAAAGTTGAACCTTGGGCATCCATGCCCCTTCTTTTCATGGGATTATGAAGCATGAAAGTTATGTATGGAAGGGACATGGGGATGTTACCCTTATCAAAATTCCCAATAGTACCCTTCTACCCAAGGGTAGTAACACTTGACTAGAAAATTGATGATGATTCCCAGGGTGAGAAAAGCAAAAGAACATAACATCCAAGTATCATAATTTATTATTTAAATCAACCCATGATCTCTATGTTCATGCCAATTACATTGAGTGTAAACACTTAATATGAAGCAATGAATAAATGTACATCATGCGTGTCAGGCACCATAATCATCAAATGAGTGAGCTGAACATGATGTGAGAGGCATCGGTGGGCTGCTCTCTTTGGTGAATGTTGAATATCATCATGACTTATTTTTTGCATCCTGATCCGATTCAATTTGTCAAGTCATAAAGATTAGATTACCAAAATGCTGTTTAAGGCAATTTTGTTAGGGTTTAACAATTTAGTAAGGTGTTGAATTCTACTTTTTGTATAGAAATGCTCTTTTTGAATAACATTATGTTGCTCCTTTTAAATGACACGATGTGGGTCTTTTTAATATCAGTAAGTTGTCTCATTATTTAGTAGTGAGTTACTTGAGTGTGTGTGGGTCTGTGTACATATATGTCTGTATATGTGTGTTTCAATAAGTTGTCTCATCATTTAGTAGTGAGTTACTTGAATATGTGTGGGTCTATGTACATATATATATGTCTATATATGTTTGTGTTTCAATAATTCTAGCAATGCCACTTCTATTTGACAAATTTTGAACTGTTATGCTTCTTTATTTGTTGAAGCTTTTCTATTGAAGTAGTGAAGAAAAATTTGCGTTTATGCAGGCCTGAATACAAATCAAGAGTCTTAGAGCTTAATGCAAGTGATGATCGTGGTATTAATGTTGTACGCACAAAGATAAAGGATTTTGCAGCAGTTGCAGTAGGTTCTGGAAATACGAACAGGTGGAATTCCCTTGAACCTAGTTGTAGTTCTTTCCTTTCATAGTGTTCTTTTATCCCTTTCTACATGGTTCTAAGAGGTGTGTGAGATATCTCAAATTTCATAATCACATATAGTTTTGTTCATCTCGTGTTTCATTATTTGTAGTGGTTATCTTTGTCCACCTTTCAAAATCATCATCTTAGATGAGGCAGATTCTATGACAGAAGATGCCCAGGTACACAATTTTGTTGTTGTTTATTATGTGAGTAAGATTCAATACTTGTATTTATTTTTACACTTTATTAGGCCACATATATTATGCATAAAATGTTACCGCCACTGATATGATTTTAATTTATCAATTGATAGAATGCCTTGCGTCGTACGATGGAGACATACTCCAAAGTTACAAGGTTTTGTTTTATTTGCAACTATGTTAGCAGGTCTTTTTACTTTTCCCTATCTTGTTGCCTATGTAGTGTTAGGAAAATGCTAGACCCTCAAACTAAGAAATCTATTCATGCTAGTGAACATGCAATTTTCTTGTGGCTATTGTACCTACCTTTTCTGCCAGAAATCAAGTTGTTAACTTTGTAAAAAGGGATAAGGACGGTTTCTGTGTACAGTTTTTAATTTTCAACTTTTTTACGGTTTTTTGATGTGGCGAATTCTATAGGATTATTGAGCCGCTTGCTTCCAGATGTGCAAAGTTTAGGTTCAAACCACTTGTTCAAGACATTATGACTGATCGAATACTACATATTTGTAAAGAGGAAGGAGTTCATCTTGATTCAGATGTATGCCTTCAAATACATTGAAAATAGCATTAAAAAAGTTCCAATTCAATTAGAGTTTTTTTTAGCTGTCTTTTTTTGGGAAGAAATTTTCAACATATTTGCCTGTTTTGTAGGCCTTGAAAATGTTGAGTTCTATTTCTGAAGGCGATCTTCGACGAGCTATCACATATTTGCAAGTATGAGTTTATTTCATTTGGAGCCTTGTGATTTTTATGCAGGATGTTTTGGTATTCTTACTCTGAAGATTAATTTTATCATTATCAAAGAATTGAAATGATTCCTCTACTTCTGTTATCTTATGTTAATTCTTGAAGTTAACATGAAATTTTTAGATATGTTTGTATGCTGTTGGTGTTGAAAAACCACCTAGAAGCTAATAACCCCTTGTAGGCATTTTGTCAAACACTTAGCTAAACTCTGATTTCTGACTCCAATATATATTCAGCAGTAAGTATTTGGTTGCTCAAATACTCTAAATCTTAGACCAATAGATAGGCTGCTATAGATTAGGGCCTGGATGGTATGTAATGATAGGGCATTCAATGTCATATAGCAGCCCAAGAAAAGTTCTTAAAATGATATTCAACAATAAAGGAGCAAGACCTTACAATAGAGGCTAAGTTTAGGCTAACGGAAATAATTCTATGGCTTTTAGATATGCATAAACAACGAGAAAGGGAGGGATGTCAGCCATATTTAATTGGTGTAAACCATGCAATATGCTAGATTTTGACTAGATAATTTATAGATGCAATTGCTAAATCTTGAGCCGCAAGTAACCGCTCAACCTACACTTTATATTCGCAAGTTAGCCCTAGAAATCCTAGCAATTACCCTAGCTGTCTAGGAGATAGAAAAAGAGGATGAATTTTGGTTAAATTTATGGATAGCCAACACACTCGAGATCAATGTCTTACCTTATTGGGGTTTAATGGAGCCTTTAGGGATAAAATTCAAGGTAAGGATATTGATGGATTAAGGGGGGGATGCCTAGGACATCCACTTTTGAAACCCTAGTTATTTGTAATATTCCAAGCTAGGAATTAACAGTGAAAATCAAGAACGTGAACTAAGCTACAATGATTAACAAGGACTATGCAACAAGTAAAACAACCACAAGCTAAAACAATATACAACCATCAAAATGCCAGAGAAAATACTCCAAACAACTGAGCCATTTTATTAATAATGATAAATCAAATGTACATAAGTAGGTAGGAACAAGGGAGCCTGGGCTTGCTATGCAAACCCCAGGTAGCACAACACCGATCTAGAGGAAATGCTGACCCAAACTGGTATTGCGCACTACCCAAAAAGATTACTATTGCTGCTGCTGGAATGGGACTGAAGATTTGTGCTTTGAAGAATCCCTAGATCACCCTGAAATTGCAGCCACAGACTCCCCTCCAAAAACCGAGAAACACCCCAAATTGGTTTGTCCCAGCGCCAAGCCAAAAATGAACCCACAAAGTGATGCAAATTTCTTAGCTAACCAATGGTACATCCTACTATAAAAATGAGGATTTTAGACCCGAATATTGTCTGAATTTTTCTGTAAAATTCGCTGGAGACTCCTCTCAATAAACCCACAAAAACCCAAAAAGGATTTGGGTTGAATCCACTGATCCCCGATGACCCCCAACAAGTGCGAATTGCCCAATTTGGCCAAAAGATGCTCCACAATATTGATACCGCTGAATTAAGCTCAAATCCACCACTGGAAATTTCCCCACACTTTTCTACAAATTTATCTTTGGAAACCCAACCTTTTTCCAACCCTTCGCTCCAATAATCAACTCTCTCTCAATGCCTGTGTAGGCTGTGTCTAGGAAACTTTGCGCACTGCTAGGATTAACAAATTCGGCCCACAAAATAACGTTGATGTCAGCCTTGCATATCCACTACAAAATCATTGACATCAATAGAGAAAACCACCTGCAAAATAGCCGAAACTCCAACCCACAATAACTGATCCTCCAATGAGCAACTCGAACTGCCTCTGTGCCCATGGAGTGTGCAAAACTGAGTGAATACCTACAATAAAGCTTTGTGGAAATCTTGAATTGAACTCCCCAAATTGCCTCACTAGGGAGACACTCGGAGTTCTCCTAAATGAGGGTTGAATTCTTGCACGGAAATTCCTTGCGCTAAACAACACGGGTTGTCTTGGCTAAGCAGCTTAAGGGAACTAATTGTTGAATTATCAAACAATCAAAAGATCCCAAATGGAGGCCTCCAAGCTCTATTTATAGTTGCTGGCCCTCTCTCCCTTGGTGGGCCCCACCTTCCACTAATTCGCACCCCTTCCTTTCTCTCTCCCTTTCACACTAGTGCAAATTTCCACTTGGGTCGAATTTTCTCTCCTTGTGGACCCCACTCTCCACTAAGTCTGTAATTTTTCTTTTTCCTCCTAAGTCCCATGTTGTAAATACTGAGAGGGGGGTGAATCAATATTTCTTACCAATTAGCACTTTATTAATTTTTTATTTTTATTTTATTTTTTTAATTTTTAATTTTTTAATTTTTAATTTATTATTTAATTTTTATTAATTTTTAATTTTTAATTTTTTTTTATATTTTATATTATTTTTTATTTTATATTTTTTATATTTTATTTTTTTTTTTTCTTTTCAGAGCATTAGTTAATCTTCAACAATTTTGTTATTATTTAGTATCAAATATCAAAAGCAGTAGACAACACGAAACAACAATGCAGAAAAGATAAAAATAGTAGACACAAGAATTTTAGGTGGAAAACTCCCTCTTAGTAAAAAGCCACCAAACACTTCTTAGTAATTGTCTTCTTCTCTTTAAAAAAAATTTAATTACATCAAGTTCTTAGCCACAACTGAAGGAGGCCACAATCCCCTTGATTTACAAACTACAACCTGTAGGACGCTACTACACCCTAATATCTTGCTGCAAACGGAAGGATGCCTTGACATCCTGTGGGTCAGGCCACAACCTAACGAGTGCCCCAACACTCTGTTTACCAATTGTTGTCGGAAGGATGCTTCATCGCCCTGTTATTTATCAGCCCCAACTGAAAGGCACCACAATGCGCTGTGCAAACTACGACTTTCCCTCGCACCACCCAGCCACCCTGAAGTTTTCTCAGGGCACAACTTTAAGGTGACTCCAATTACCCTAAAGAGCCAGCGGACCATGTTTCACAATTTTCACACTGGATCCCCTTGTGCTTTCAATCAATATAAGAATGCTGTAAGAAGATGTTGTTTATCTTGTCATGTCCTGGTAGCCATTGACCACTGTACTATGTTGCTTAAGTTGATCACAACACAATACTGCCCAAATTGATCACTGCACAGTACTGCCCAAATTGATCACTACACAATACTGCACATCAAACCTTGATTGTCAACGTTGCCAAGCCAACTGACAACTGCACAATCTAATTACTGCTCATCACTGTACAACCTGCCACTAATGACCATTGCACTTCACTGCATGTCACTGCTCGCATAGGCTACTGCACATCACATCTGAACCACTGCATTGCACATGAATAGATGAGCATTCAGAACATTGGCTATCATCACTGTACCAAACTGCCTGTACTGCTGCAAATGCTGAACCCAAATGTCTGATAATGGCATACACCAAGATGCCTCAGGTCATCCCTATGACCTGCTTCCAAAGCTCTCAAATACTGCTGATGGAGAGCTACCGACACATGTCTTTTCACTTCTACTGGTCAGTAGTCATACACTGCTATACATCTTTCTCATGTGAATAGGTTGTACAACAAGGTGAGACCTGTTGCCTTGTAACGTTACAATTATGTTTCTAAGAAAGTACACCCTATAGGTCATTGCTATAAGACATCTAATACAAATTCCTAGGTAATTATAGCTGTCAAAATCTTACTACAGACCAATGTCTATAGGTAAAGTTTGTATGCTAAGCTTATATGTCAATGTGTGTCAAGTCAAGTCAGTTTGTCATGTCTGTGAGTCAATTCAACAGTCAAGTCACATTATCTCATTGATGAACTTTAATATCACAGGTGTCATACTACATATAGGGCAGAACTCACCATTCATCATATCATATGCCTAGCGGTTACATACATGTCTAAGTCACTGTTGACTCTAATTGTCACATTACCACTTATCAGAGTAATGTCAACTGTTTGATTACTGCAAGATTGTTATACATAATACAATCACAAGGATGTATCACCTAGACATTTGTCAAATGTCATTTCAACACTTTAATGTCACTATCAAATCTATTGTCTAATCCAAGTGTCAACTCACTATGTATCAAGTTCTGTTGTCAGTGTTACTGACACCCACTTCCTCACTTAGTTATCAATATCATTTATGTAATTTGCAAATGGTCCCTAGTCAAGCTTATGTCAAGTTAGTAATTCAATTAAGTCAACATGTCAAGTCTCCACTATCTTATTAATGAAATCCAATACTATAGTTGTCATGAGTATCAAATTACATCTCCATAACAAGTTACTGCTACATCACATGGGTAATATCATTGTTGATGTTATTCATTGCCATTATTAAACTCATTCATCTATCATTGTCACATCAAACCTAGGCATCATATTGACACTGTTTTACTGTTACACTTGGACAATCACAGAGATGTCATCACCAGATCATGGTCATTCGACTGTTTTAAGGTAATGTCATAGTTATAAGGTCATGTTACTGTCGCAAAAATTAATTCATGGTAAGGTTAATGTACAACCCCAAAATCATAGTCTAGAAGACTGTCTTGACTTTCACTGCCCTAGGATTAGCCCTAGCCGGAGGCTTAACAAAGATCTAAATACATGCCCAACAAAAGAGTAGGCCTACGATTTCCTTAAGAGAGAGAGGCCGTAGGTTGTAGAGCAATTTTGAGGCAAGGTTGAGGTGATTAAGCACAACAAAAACATGGACCTGAGACCAAGCCCTAGCTGTAGAGATGCCCTCACAGGTCCGAAGTGTTTAGACAAAAGGATGCCCTAGGTCAGAAGAACAAAAAGTAACATGCCTTAGAATTTTGCTTGGCTTGGACAAAAGTATCTCCAATGCATCCAAAAGTAATCAAACAAAGACCAAAAGAGAGCTATCCTGTAAACCTTTCGTTGCCCTTTACCTTAGAGATCCGAACTTTTAAATGCCTGAAAAGCCTTCTATAAGGCTGAAAATTTTAGAGAGGGATATGTGCTATGTTGTTGAAAAATGATGTGAGAGGTAAGGTAAATTGTTTGCCTTTTATAGATTTAAGAGGGGATTCTTCAAAGTGTATGTTCGAGGGGCTCTAAAACACTTATTTAATAACTATAGTTAAACTAATATCAATATTTTATTAGTTCTTTTAAGCCCTAAGTTAAAAGCTGCCCTTTGGGTGTATAGATTAGGCTTCCTAATACAATTTAGGAGTCTTATGGGTGCATAACATTTGTGATGCCCTTCCTAAGGTAATATCTTCACAAAACATGACAAGGAACCCTTATGCTTAATTTGGATGCCCACAACCAATGAAAATATGCCAAGTGACACTCTTATGGGGTTCTAGCCCACCAACTGGGGTCCCTAACTTCAAATGGGAATTTCTCTCAAACCAAGAAGAACCACATGGCGTAACACATACCACGAGAAACATCTTTTCGAGGAGAATCCAATGTTGTGGATCTTCAACCTAAACTCAATGTTTTGCCACATCAAAAACCCTAGACAATGTTAGGGTATGTCCTCAGTCCAGGAAACCCAAACCCTAGGTTCTGGGTTTTCAACCATCCAGTAGTGGAGCTTCCAACTTGATGTAATCCAAACAATTATAAGAAGCGTTCATTATTAATTTGACATCAATGACAGGTGTTTCAGTTAAAGTAAAACCTAGTCAAACCCCAGGGTTGACATCAGTGACAACTCCATCCAACATTTCAATGCTGGAAATGCCTCCCTTTTTCGAAAATTGTCTCTAGTGCTGAAAATAAAAATTGGGATATTACAGTCATGCCCACCAAAAGTTGCTTGTCCTCAAGCAATGGTTGAACAAGTCTCTAACGACTGACCCAAACAATTATTGCAAATAATACTGGGGACCCAAATGTGCCACTTAGTCATCCTTGATCTCTGCACTCTCTTGTTATGGGGAAATTCCTTGATACCAGGATCCCAAGCTATCTTGATCAGCATGAAGCATCCCTTGCTCTTCTCATTGTCTAGCCCGACATATGTTGGCAAATCTAGGGTAGCTAGATTAAGTGATTTCTCTTACTTTGATAACTGCTTGTGATGTATTTTTTATTGAACTTAATTAGTTTCTTCTTTCACTTGATTATAATTAGTGTTTTTATCATCAAACAACTATCAAATCATAAAAAACAATGAGACAAGAGGACACAAGATATAAGCGATCAACAAGGGCCAAACCCTCTCCTCTTGAGAGGAAAACCCACAAGAATTCTTCTCTTCTTATAGAACTTCAAATGACGAATTCCAAGACCTATAACCATTGACCAAAACCCCTCCAAGACAAAGTCAATCTTTTCCTTCAAAGAACTTTATCCCAACAAAGCCAACCCAAGTCAATCCAACTTCACAACTACTGCAACTCTTTGCTTCAACCTCAACTTTAGACCTGCAATTGGGACTACAATTTTCGGCTACTGCAGAAACCCTTGTTTTTGCACGTGTAGAAGAATTATGTGTTTTTACGCTCTTTTTCTCCTTTGTTTGTGATAGATTCTTCTCGTAGGAAACTCGACTTGCTATGGAGACTTCTTGAGAGACAAATCTCGACTTCCTTGTGTGACTATAATTCGGTACCTCTGTAGCAGAAGGTAGCCCTAAATATCTCACACGTGTGAGGTTGAATAGCCCAAAAACAATCCTTAAAGCTTTGCTTTCCTCTTCCTTAGATTCTCCTTCCCTTCGTTAGGTATCCTTTGCTCTTCTTATGCTTCCACGAACTTGATTGATGTCCTTTTGCAAATGAGGTCGAGTCCTATATATAGTCTTCTTGTTGCATCTTGTAGGCTGACTTGTCATTGTCCTTAGGCCAACTTGTCTCTTGTGAAGGCCGACTTGTTGCTTGCATATTGACTAGGTCTTGGAGGGTGTATGACTCTATTTTGACTCAAATAAATTTTCTTTACAATATGTAACATGCCCAAATGGGTCTTCCATACAAGAAAATGACCCGATTGACTTGTAGACTGAATGAAAATCCCTAGAAGCACTCAATGGGTGCTTGTCCTAAAAATAAATTTCCCTTGAGCATGAAACCCATGGCTCAAGAATAACATTAATAAATTTATTTTTCTTTTTAGAACAAACTCATAAAATCATGTTTACATATGTCATTATGAAGACCGAACCCAGTTACATATTTCAACACTCCCTCTTAACTAGGGAGGTATTCATATTCCACACAAGGTACCTAGATATTCTCAAACTGAAGAATTCTCTTAAGAAGGGTTAGATTGGTAAGCCATCTCATAAGCTACTTCTTTAGCTTATGCTAGAGCATCTTATCATATCAACCAACATTGTCACATAGCAAGGCCTTGACTAGCTATTCTATCTCTCCACAAGATCAGAGCACAATGCTGGCGAGACCAGTGATTGATAGACACCATCATCATTGTCTCTCAAGGCACATACCCCACTGGGGTGTTCGCAGGGTATGTCCTTTTAGGACAATTCATATCTTGGAATAACACATCCTCAAGGAATTTCCTCAAAGAGTATCGAAATCAATCTCAGATGCTTACCCCATCCTCCATTTTTTCTTCACAACATGAAGACAATAATGATGTGTCTATCTCTCCCTCTCAATTAGGGAAGATATACTCATTCCTATAAAAAGAATATACCAAGCTGCTTCTTATCCAGGGACTTGTCCAAGCTCCCTCTTAACTAGGGACTTGATTCCAACAACAACTCTTGCTCTTTGGAGGAGATCATGGTACCTTCAATTGCTTGTAGAGCTCCTCCTTCCGATGTCATGAATTTTATCTTCATCATTATGGAGCCTTTATCTTCCAAGTTTTCTTCGTAGAGCATCGACCATCCATCACTTTCCTTCACGAACTATATCAATCATGTCATCCTTCTCTTCATTAGAAAGTGATCTTCTAGTCCACATCTGGCTTTTCTTCATCGAGCTACCTTTTCCAAGTCATATTACTTCCAGGATCTTCCATCCATTCTCGGTTATATGTGACATCTACAACTTTCTTTCGGTAGCCTTGTTTCAACCCAACCAAATGGTGTTCAAAAATCAAAATGAACATCAAATCAAAGTTACCTTTTATAATGGTCTTTCATCATGACATCTGCTTGCTTGCAACATCAACATCCTGCACATTCATAAACACATCTCCAAGACATTTAATGTCAAGGGTCTTCTTCCTTTATAGACTTTATTAGAGTCTTCATACCTTCTCCATGGAGATACCTTAGCCAATTCCTTTAGTCATCGGATGTTGATCACTTATCTTATCTTGCATTTCTCACGATCTCCTCTTCCTTTCTTCATATATTGTTCCCATGAACTTTTATACATGGTTCCTTCATTTTGTCAACCACCTCATATTCCATGTGAGGACATATTATGTTGATTTCATCTCATCAAATATGTGAACTAGTTCAGTACATATGCCTTCATGCATCTTACCAAAGGAAGAGATCCTTCTTCTTAGAGCATTCATCCATGCTATTTGCAACTATATGATGACATGACTTAATCTATCAAATATATACATACCTCTTTTCTTCTTTTGATCATCTAGACTTCCTTTGGCAACTTCATTTCCTTGCTTGAAAGTTCTTCAACAATTTTGACATGCTGCACTCCTTTGTCACCATGCCATCATCCTTCTAAACAATGGATCCCACACAAGATGGAATGATTAGTGAGACGCTTCTTCCAAGTAGAGTTGAACCTTCTAATGAAGATTCCAACAAAGGATCTTGATTATCCTCATCCTGCAAATGTTCCTTTCTAATGATGATGATGTATGATGAATTCTTTTTATCTTCTATCATGCTAGATGACTTTCTTTCAATCATATATACTATTTATGCTTTCAATGAGGTTATCAGGAGCTACTTCCTTTCTATGATGACTGTTACATCCACGTAGACTTCTACTTCAACTATCCTTTCAAGCTTCTATAATGATGTCATGAGCTTTTGCTTCAATCATATGCTTCTAATATGATGCCATCTCCTAATATGATGCACCCTATCGTACTTACAATGCTTTCTACCATGATAGCTATCTTTCACAAAAACTTGAAAGAACTAAGTGGAGGAGATTATCTTAGTCATAGTAGAGGTCTTTCACTTCCTCCTTCTTTGATTTCTTCTTCTTAGGTTCTTCCACTTCTTTGGTGACATGGGCTTCATTCCTTTCTTTCCTTTTTCTTGTTGTCCTTGTTAAGTTTCAGACAATCTCTTTTGAAATGCCCATATTCCTAATAGCCATAGCATTGGACTTTTGACATATCGATCTTCTTCTTTTTCTAAGGACGAAACTTCCCTTTTCTTCTAGCCATGACAACAAATGTTTGAATTTGTTCATTTGATCCCACATCACTTTTTGCCTTCAACTTGGTTTCTTCGATCTTACACAATGACTAGAGTTCAGTGAATGGGGTGGCTTCTCTCTTGCCATAGATGCTTGATACGAAGTTGCCCCATTCAAGAGGTAGTGCATTGAGCACTATGGTGGCCATCTCTTTGTCGAACATTATTTTCCCCAGCTCTTGTAGTTGGTCTCATATTTGTGATACCCTCATAAGATATGAGGCTTTCCCTTCTTCCTTTGATACCTTTATCTTATATAACTCAGTTCTCAAAGATATCACTTCTCCTACAATGCTTACGGTGAATGATTCTACCTGCTTGTCATAGATGTCTTTTGACTTCTCTAATTTTGCTACATAGGGGATGAGAGAATCCTTGATTGATCCTATAAGGATTATTTGAGCCCTTAATTCCCCCTTCATATACTTTGCTAGAGCTTGAGCTTCTTCCTTTGGCGGTTCGACATGTTAAACCCTTAACATGTCCAATGACTTCATTTTCTATGAGGATCAAATCTATCCTCTTCTTCCATGCAAGGAAATTTGACGACCCTACCAATTTGTTGCTCTCCCTGCATAATGGAGTCATTTTGATAGTAGATTCAGTCATAGAGATACTTACTTGTCAACTTAAGATGCTCCTTTGATGATGATATCTTCAACTTGATGCCTTCTTGATTTTGATGATGATGTTTGCTTCCTTGAAGATGACAATACTTCTTCTAGAGATGTCCTTCAAATATTTTTGTGATGTTATCCTTTCTTCAAAGAGAGGGAGATCACCTTGATTCTTTTGGTGATGATGGCAATGCTTCTTCTTTGATCTAGAGACTTCAAGCTGCTTCAATGTGTAGTCCTTTCTTTTGAGTGGAGGTGGAGTCCTTGAGATCTTCTTCTCCTTGAAATGATGATTGTAAAATGTGCGAGCTTCCCAAGAATGCTTCAGATGTGGAACTCTTCTTTGGATGAGATAGAGTTTTGAGGTCTTTCTTTGATATTCCTTAGTTTCTTCCTTCAAGATGATGAGAGGGTTAGTCCTAGATGATTTCCTAGTGCTCGGCCCTTGTATATCCCTTCTTGATGGAACGATGTCCTCTTTGATGCCTTGGCTTTTCTTGATACTTCTTTTTGTTGAAGAATGTAACTAGGTTCGGTCTTCATATTTGTATTTGAGTCATTATGAAATGTATATATCAAAGAACGAAAAATAAAATTTTATTATTATTACAATTAAAGCATGGGTTTCATGCTTGGGTCATCATTTTATAGGTCAAATTCCCCATTGAGGGCTTCTAGGTTTTATATTGAGTCATTAGAGTCATTGTCCATTTAATAAGACCCTTCTTGGGCTTTTGAATCATGTTAAAAAGAATTATTATTGAGTCAAATATGTAATTTGTCACCTCCACACCAAGTCGGTTCTTGCTTGATGAAGTCAGCCCTTGCTTGATGATCTGATAATCACCCTATGAGTGACCTCAGTTTTATTAAACAAAAGGTATTACAGACTCATGTGCTGGTGTGTGTGTTCTGTGTTATTGAAACAACAGATTGATCAGATTGCCAATACATAGAATATAAGTGGAAAGACAGCAGAGAAATACAGTAAGCAACTCAAAGACACAAACAATTTTTAATAAGGAGTTCACCCTATTCTCTAGGGCTATGTCTCCGGTCCAGCTTCAATGGTGGCCTTGTTTTATTGTGTCTTACAGCAGAGAAATTACAATACAGGGACTCAATATGAGTTCTCCTGACAACAGAATTTACTTGGCAGGGTGGTTCTTGGATTCCCCAAGCCACTCAGAGTACACATACTCTATTTCTTTCTACTAGCTCTGTGACCTTTGGTCTACAGTGGAAAGAGCCGAATGTGATGCTTAGTCCGGACAGATTCCTCTATGGGAAGGCTTGAATCTTCAAGCTCTGTGGTGCTCGATGCTGCTTGTGGTCAGCTCGACCCTCTGTCCCCTCTGCTTGGCTTTAATGTTCTGTGTGTTCAGTCCTCCTCTCAGGGTGCACTGATCACTGTCTCTCTGGGTCGTTTGGACTCCTCTCCAAATCCTCTTCTTCGACTGTCTCTGTTCATGGCTTTAACCATTCGATCCCTATGCCTGTTCGGTTCCTCTCTCGCCTGCGTCGATTCTCCTTCTGCAGCTGCGCTTGGAGTTCCCTGTTCGGTGTCAGCATGAACGCTTGGCAAGTGCCATGTGTCCCCATCGGAACATCGCCAGTTTGCTCATCGTTTCATTTCTTCGGTTATGTCGTGGATACGTTCTTTCTCCACTGTGGCGGTCAACGGATTCCAAATCCATTTAAATCACGGCTTAATTCCCTGTCGATTCCACTTCTTTCTATCGGGCGCAATCTCAGCCGTCCGATTTGGGCTCCTCCAGATCCAACGTCATACGCACATCGAGCACGGTTGACTTGCTCGACCGATAGCGCGCGATCACAGCGGTTTTACTCTCACCTCCGCTGCCATGCGTCGATTGCTGAGTGGGATCGCTCCGCTCTCCTCCAAAACCTCTTACCGTTCAAGGGTGCTTCGATCAATACCGCCAGTTTTCCAGAGCGTGGGTCCTGCCTTTGTCGCTTTTTGTTTCTCCGCCCGCGGTTCTCCGGTTCCCAACGTGACCGAGTGCTTAAGGCTTTTCCATTTTAGCCTTGTTTGCCCAGCGATGCGCGATTAGCGCTAAACGCTAATCGCTAATCGCGCATCAAAATCGCCTCCTTTTCTCGATCTGGGGCTCCTAGGGGCTACTTTGACCTCCTGCGCAGTCTCCATGGGCCTCGGTCAACGCGCTTTGACCGAGGTCCTCGTCGTTCCATGTTGGCGGCCATTGCCACTAGTTCAAGGCGTTTTTTGATCGCTGTTTCGGAATTTTCAAGGGTTTGCTCAACTCGATACAGTCAAGGTTCTTGACAGTCTTTTGTGGATTTGATTTGGATCACAACCTTCTCATTGAAAAAGCTTTTGGACCACCAAAAGTTGGTTTTCTTCAAGCATCGACTAAGTGAGGAAACTGCTGTCTCACTTGTCCCATCTCAATCCACTTCGCATTGCTCGACTTCGAACCCTTAAACCCAATCCTGAGGTATTCCACTTGTCTGCTGCGCGTCGTCCTTACCTTCCTGTCCAGCACTGTATCTTCCTGCAACTCATTAAGATATTCAGGTAGCAGGTCGTCAATAGAAGGTAATTGACTCTGCTCTTTAGGGTCCTCAATCATTGAAGGTTCAAACAACCTCAAGCAATCTGCGTTCACGACTGAGTAGATGTGCATGTAAGCTGGTAGATCAAGGCGAAAAGCATTCTCACCAACCTTCTCAAGTATCCTGAAGGGTCCATACTTGATAGGTTTTAGCTTTTTATCTTCACCTTGCATTCTGTCCTTGCTGATATACAGCCAGACTTGGTCTCCAACTTGAAAACTATGCTCCATCTGATGCTTATCATGCCTAGCCTTGTAATTGGCCTGGCTCTTTTCCAGCTGTTCTCGTACTGCCTGGTGGATCTCCTGGATCTGTTCAATGAACCTAGTTGCCTTGTCCACATCACTGTGTTTATCAACCATGGTATCTTTACCAAAGAAAAATCCAAAGCAGACCTTGGTATGAAACCAAAACAGGTCTCAAAAGGAAATCTCTGTGTAGAAGAGTGTTTGGCTCTATTGTAAGCATGCTGCACATAACACAAGTGTTCATCCCAAAGCTTAGGGTGTTTGCTGCAATATCCTCTCAGTAACTGGATCACCGTCCTGTTTACTACTTCTGTTTGGCCATCTGTTTGTGGATGAAAAGCTATGCTTTTCTTTAACTTGGTGCCCATTAGTTACCACAGAGTTGACCAAAACTTCCCCACAAATCGGGTGTCTCGATCAGATACAATAGAAGTGGGTAATCCAAAATGAACCCATACATGTTCAAAGAATGATTTTGCAATTTGTTCAACTGTAATCTGTTTACTACAGGGTATCAAAATACACATTTTGCTGAACCTATCCACAACAACATATAGATAATCATGACCTTTCCTAGATTTAGGCAGTCCTCCAAC
>APFE031722275.1:195972-220692 GCA_000404065.3 Pinus taeda
TCAAGAAAAGGTCTGAGTACATCATTCATTAATCTCATGAAAGTAGCAGGGGCATTGGTCAAGCCAAAAGGCATAACCAACCATTCATACAATTCCTGCTTTGTTTTGAAAGCAGTCTTCCATGCATCTTGCTCTGCAACTCTGACCTGATGGTATCCACTGTGCAAATCCAGCTTGGTGAAATAAACAACTTCCCTCAATTGATCTAAAAGATCATCTATGCGAGGAAAGGGATAACGATTTTTGATTGTTATCTTATTCAGTGCTCGGTAGTCAATGCACATTCTCCATGAGCCATCTTTCTTTTTCACCAAGAAAATGGGTGACCCACATGGTGATGTGCTAGGCCTGATGAACCCTTTCTCGAGCAACTCTTGCACCTGTTTCATGATTTTAGCATTCTCTAAAGTAGACAACCTGTACATCCCAATGTTAGGCAATGGAACATCTTGCTGCAAAATAATATCATGTACTATTCCCTTTTTGGGTGGCAGACCTTTAGTTTCTTGAAATAGGACATCATACTCTGAAACAATCTTTTCTATGTCAGCTTGCTGATCAACATTACAACCCCCAAATACATTGGTTTTATCAGATTTCTTTTCCTTTACAATCATTAGTAAGAACTGTTTGCATGAATTTATCATTCTTTTCATCTGTCCTGAGTTGATGAGAGTATATTTATACTTGAGCTTATGAGCCCTTACAAAGTATTCGATTCCATCTTGAACAAGTAGATACTTGTTCTCAGCTCTATAGAAAATAGCCTTTCTATCATACAAGTAAGGACTTCCGAAAACAATTCCACATATATCCAAAGGAATTACATCTAACTCAACCTCATCTACAAATGATGACCCAAAAGAAAACTTGAGTTTGCATTGTCTAGTCACTTGTAGTTGTGCTTTATCCTTCAAACAACCTGATGGGTATGGCTTCTTATGAGGTGTAGTTGCTAATCCAAATTTCTTTATAATTGCTTCAGAAATTAGATTTACTTGTGAGCCACTATCAAACAAAGTATCAATCTTTTGATTTTTGGAAATAACTCGAATATGGAAAAGCTCATTCCTTTTTCTCTCATGTTCTTCATCAATAACAGATTGAGCAGAATTACTAGTAGATGCTTCAGAATTCTTACCTTTTATACCTGTGGCTGCAATGATTGTTTCATCTCCCGAGTTTGACCCCAAATCTCTCTAAATAGCTGCATCAGTCTTCTGCTTCTTGCCCTCAAACTTCTTAGGTCTCAACTCTGGATGCAGAATCCAATAGTTCTCATCATCATGCCCCCCCTTTTTACAGTGAGTGCATGCAGCTTTGCCTTTCTGTGCAGTGTTAGCCTTCCTTGCTTTCCACTTCTGCTTTCTTTTCTCCTTGCTCTTGCTTACAGTGGGTTGGGATGGTTCCCCAACTTCTGGATTTCCATTCTTTCCTCTAGCCTCTAGATGAGTAGCTTGTACAGATACCTCATCTATATTAGTGGGATTAAACATGAGGATGGTATGCCTCATGTAGCTATGTAGACCACCAATGTACTTCAAAAGAGTCTCTGGTGAGTCTAATGAGATGCCAAACATCAATGCCCTCTTTCTAAATTCTTGAGTATACCCTTGCACACTTTTCCCTTTCAACTGCCGAAGAGTTTGCCAACTCATCATGGCTTGTTGCATGTAGGCCAATGGATAGAACTGCTTTTTGATGGCAGCAACAAATTCACTCCAAACATAGATGGTCTTACCATGCTTCTTCATATTAGCATGGGTTCTGCCTTCCCACCAAACCAAGGCAGTGCCTCCTAGGCGTAGGCTTGCCAGCTGAATCTTACTCTTGTCCGAGTCTATGTTCTGTACCCTGCAATACACATCAATTTGTCTAATCCAATTGTCCAACTTTTCAACATTTAGCTCTCCATCATATATAGGCAAATAAAATTTAACATCTAGTTTAATCAAAGATGCTTTCTTATTATACACAGGGCTATTAGGAGGTGTAGGAAAGCTTTCTTCTTTCCCTTTTCCTTTTGAATCGTCATGGGAATGAGATTCATATTTTTCTTTATCTTGCTTTGAGCCTGATGAATATTCATCCTTATGCTTTCTAAAGTCCCTATACATTTCTTCTACCATGGACTTTATAGCTAGGAAAATTTCTATGAATTGAGGGTCTAGCCCTATAGAACCTTCCTCTAACATTGCCTTTCGAGAATAGACTCTCCCAATTTCAAGGTTAGTTTCCACCAACTCTCCTTCTCCTAATTTGAGCTTTGATCTAGTAAGCATTCACAGCTAAACCAACACAAACTTGTCTAACCTTACAGCCTAGAGCTTTGATACCACTTGATCTGATAATCACCCTATGAGTGACATTAGTTGAAGTTTTATTAAACAAAAGGTATTACAGACTCATGTGCTAGTGTGTGTTCTGTGTTATTTAAGCAACGGATCGATCAGATTGCCAATACACAGACATTTAAATGGAAGACAACAGAGAAATACAGTAAGCAACCATAAAGACACAAGAAATTTTAATAAGGAGTTCACCCTATTCTCCAGGGCTACGTCTCCGGTCCAGCTTTCAGTGGTGGCCTTGTTTTATTATGTCTTTAAATAGAGAATTATAATATAGGGACTCAATGTGAGTTCTCTTGAAGTAGGTTTTGCTTGGCAGGGTGGTTCTTTGATTCCCTAAGCCACTGGAGTACACAGTCTCTTCTTCCCACCAGCTCTGTGACCTTCTGGTCTATAGTGGTAAGAGCCCAACGTGGTGCTCAGCCCGAACAAATCCCTCTCTGGGGTGGCTCGAATCTCTCAAGCTTGGTGGTGCTCGATGCTGCCGCTGCGTTAGCTCGACCCTCTGTCTCTTCCTGCTTTTCTCTTGCTTTACTGCCTTCTTCTTTGTGTATTCCGTCCTCCTCTCGGAATTCTAGTCTTTTCCTTCGTCTCTCAGACCTCACTCCGACTTGACTGTGTATTCTGTCTCTATTCATGGCTTTTAGCCATTCGTTTCCATGCCTATTCGGTTGTTCTTCCGCCTCTGTTGATTTGCCTTCTGCAACTACACTTGGAGTTCCCTGTTCGGTGTCAACATGAACGCTCAGGGGGTGGCCACGTGTCCTCATCTGAACAACGCCAGCCTGCTCGTCGGTTCGTTTCTTTAGTTACGTCGTGGATGCATTCTTCCTCCACCGTGGCGGTCAAACAGATTCTAAATCCCTTTAGAACGTGGCTTAATTCCCTGTCGATTCCACTTCCTCCATCGGGAAAAATCTCAGCCATCTGATCTGGGCTCCTCTAGATCCAACGTCATACGCACGTCCCGCACGGTTGACTTGCTTGACCAATAGCGCGCGATCAACGATGGTTTTCTCTCACCTCCACTGCCATGCGTCGATCGTTGAGTGGGATCACTCCGCTCTTCTCCAAAACCGTTTACCGTTTGAGGGCGCCCCGATCAATATCGCCGTTTTCCAGAGTGCGAGTCTCGCCTTTGTCCTTTTAGCACTTTTTGTTTCTCCGCTCGCGGTTCTCCGGCTCCCAACGCGCCTGAGTGCTTAAGGCTCCTCCATTTCGGCCCTGTTCGCCCAACGATGCCCGATTAGCGCTAAGCACCTCAAAAGTCACCTCTTTTTCCCGATCCGGGGCTCCTAGGGGCTTCTTTGACTTCCTGCGCAGTCTCCATGGGCCTCGGTCAGCACGCTTTGACCAAAGTCCTCGTTGTTCCACGCTGGTTGCCAATGCCACTGGTTCAGGGTGTTTTTGATTGCTGTTTTTGGAATTTTTAGAGATTCGTCCCGAATTGCTACAGTCATGGTTCTTTGCCAGTCTTTAATGGATCCAATTCGGATCAATTGGCCTCTGGACACACTTACTAACCTCTGATCTAACTACACAATCCTGAAGGAGATAATTCCTTCTGCACGGATGAGTTTCCTATATAGGAAAAATCCTCCAACTGATAGTACACTGTCCCTTCCTCAGATCTCAACTAGGTCTCTGACTGAACTAACATGGATGAGTTATTTATGAGAATATTCAGTTATCTGAAGTGCAACAGTTACATGCATGCAAGCATTAAATAACTGAACTCAAAATTAATTCCACAAATTGTTGGAACTAATCTAACTGGACTTAACTCAGATAACTGAGCTAACTAATTACAACTCACACTTATCTCTTTAACCAAGGGATAAATTCCTCAATTAATGGGATAACTGTTGCATGTCCCCACATAGACTTCATGTTTGATTTTCTACAACTAATTAACTCAAGATGAATTAATCAATTATTTTACAAATAGCTGCTAAGATCAAATTCAAATTTTACTTCTCAATTTTAGTTCAGGGACTAACTAAAATTGGAATCCATCCCGAAGTGCTATTTTTAGCACTTCCATTTTTCATTCCTTGTTGTTATGTCCAACACTGGTACCTGAATTGCTGTTTATAACAGTGCTATTTTTAGCACTTCTATTTTTAGCATTTCTTATTGCCATTTTCAACACTTCCTTTCAATAAGAAAGGCATTCAACTCAATCTTGATCCTGAACCTTTGGAATGTTCTGCATGCAACACTTCTCCGAAGTGTTGTTGCTCTAGCAACTCTAGAAACAAAAAATCTCCCAACTGACCTCCCTGTTGGGCTAGAAACACCCTCTGATGCTGAAGCTCCCTCTGCCATTGACAAGTGCTCCCTCTGTGACCTCTGAGCTGCTGCAACACTCCATGCACCTCTCACCATTGCACACCTCTTTGTGCCATCCTGCACTGGTACAACACTCATGTGCCTCTTGCATTGTTGCAGCCTGCTAGCTCTGCACTCTCTTGGGATTCCTGCGCTGTAGCTCTCTCTGCCGCTCCATCCTCATCTGCCTCTACCGACTCAGCTTGTCCTACTACTCCTTGTCGGGGCTCCCGTAGCAAGGTCTAATCAAAGAGGTTGGGTACCTCAATGATCCTGCCCCTATTCTAGTCTTCTTGGGACTGTCACTCCACATTGCCCCACCTTTGACTTGGAGGAATGGATGCATGTGATCACTCTGCCCACTTGGCTCGAAATTTTCCCCTATTGGAGGTCTCTGCATGAGTAGATGTCTCTACTTGATCTCCTCTCAGCTTCTCTAGCTGTGGCTGCTCCAAAACCTCTTGAAGCTGCTTCACCAATTGTGGCTCCTCCACAATTGTCTGAGACTTCTTCTAGCACTGCATGTTGAGAGGTAATGTACTCTCCCTCTCAACCACCAAGTTTCCATCAGTTGCCTTGCTCCTCAAGGCTTTGCATGTATCTTGAACCTCAAGAGCATACAGGTTCTTGACTCGTGAACCGATCTGCTTCACCTGTCTCATGGTGACGTGTCTAAAGAAAACCTTTCCCTTACTGAAGACTACATCATAGCCTTTTTCTTCCAGCATTACGATCGACACCAAATTTTTCTTCAGTCCTGGTACATACTTGACATCGGTTAAGGTAATGTGAGCTCCATGCTCCCTCTGAAAAACAACTGTGCCTCCTCCTGAGACGCTATACTTTTCATCATTACCCATTGCTATGAGTATCTGGAGATCTTTCTCCTCCAAGGTACTGAACAAACTCTTGTCACCGGTCATGTGGAAAGAAGCTCCACTGTCAAGAAACCAACCACATCCCACCATGGATGAAACCATGCATTCGAAGAGTGTGAAATCCAACTCGAACTGTGAGGCAAGTGCCTCACCTTATGATCCTTCCAAGGATCCCTTCTTGGATTTCTTCAGTGGACAATTTGTAGCAAAATGGCCCACCTCATGACAATGAAAGTATCACGCTTTTGATTTATCAAAATTCTTCCCACCATGGGAAGAACTGGATTTCGGATGAGAATCATTCTCCTTCCCTTTCTTTTCCTTACTCACTAAGGTGCAGTTTTCTTCATCCTCCTTGGATGAAGAACCATTTATGGTGCTTCTTCTTATCTCCTCCTGCATCAGATCCGACCAAAGTCGTTCCCAATCTGGAAATTTTTCTCTTCCATTAACCGAGTCTTGGTAGCTATGCCAGCTCTTAGGAAGACCGAGGAGTACAAGAATCACCATGTCATCATTGGCTGTCGTGATCCCTACACTTCCAAGCTCATCCCTACAGCTGGTGAGCTTGTTCAGATATGTAGAGATCATGTCGCCCTTTTCACACTTGATTTTCCGAAGCTTATCTTTCAGCGCCAACTTCCTCTGATCGTTGTTGTTTTGATAGAGATCATTCAATGTTTTCCATATCAAAAATGGTGCCTCCTTCCCATGTAGGCTCGAGAAAATGTGGTCTTGAACTCCCTCTAGGCATATTCTCCTTGCTCTAGCCACACATTTCTTCCATTCCGCCAATTCTGTAGCATCAGATGCTGAGGGCTTGGGGACTTCTTGATCAATGAAGTCCTTTAGACCGTTATCCTCTAATACTGCTTTCATGCGATCCTTACAGGCTATATAATTCAAGGTGCCATCAAGGGCATACTCGAGTCTTAAACCGTTGAATGCCATTGGTGAAATTAAGATGTGATAAGAACTTGATTTCTATATTCAGGAACCTCAAGCTTCGAACTTCTCCCTTCTTGTATATTGTTCTTCGCTTTGATCACCTTTGCTCCTATACCATGTAGCAATTCCCACTGTAAATCAACAGATTATGCAATATACTAAAGCAAAATACAAGATCTACTTCTACAACAAACTTTGTGGAAGCCTAATCGAATATGAACAAGATCAATTAGAACACATATAACTGAGAATGAGAAATCAATCACACATGAACACAGAAGAATAACTTGGGGAAAGCCTCAGCCTAAAACCCCAATCTCTATATTATCATACAAGTGGAAATATGTTCGAGTTACAAAAAGAATCAGCTCACAAGCTATCCTGCTCTCTCCACAATCAAACAATGCTACTCATAGACAGTCAAAGGCTTCTCCAAACCTTCTCCTCTGCCCTCCAAGCCTCCTATTTCCTTGCGCAGTCTTCCTTGGGGTCTAGTGCTGCCACCTGTGTGAATTGACCTCTTCACACACTCATTAACCTTTGATCTAACTGCGCAATCCTGAAGGAGATAATTCCTTCTGCATGGATGAGTTTCCTATATAGGAAAAATCCTCCAACTGATAGTACATTGTCCCTTCCTCGAATCTCAACTAGGTCTCTGACTGAACTGACATGCATTAGTTATTTATGAGAGAATATTCAATTATGTGAAGTGCAACAGTTACATGCATGCAAGCATTAATTAACTGAACTCACACTTAATTCCACAAACTATTGGAACTAATCTAACTGGACTTAACTCAGATAACCGAGCTAACTAATTACAACTCAATATTACAACTCATCCTTATCTCTTTAACTAAGGGATAAACTCCTCAATTAATGGGATAATTGTTGCATGTCCCCACATAGACTTCATGTTTGATTTTCTACAACTAATTAACTCAAGATGAATTAATTAATTATTTTACAAACAACTGTCAAGATCAAATTCGAATTTTACTTCTCAATTTTAGTTCAGGGACTAACTAAAATTGGAATCCATCCCAAAATTCTATTTATAGAAATGCTATTTTTAGCACTTCCGTTTTTCATTCCTTGTTGCTATGTCCAACACTGGTACCTTAACTACTATTTAGAGTAGTGCTATTTTTAGCATTTCTTGTTGCAATTTTCAACAAAACAAACGTATGTCAGATGAGCATCTAAAAATAGAGTTACAGGGTCTAACATAAAATGTGCCAAGAATTCCTCTTCAACCACCTATTTCTCATGATCAACTATTATCAATGAACCAATGAACTAAGCTCAATGATGATGCAAAACATGTGCACCACACTTCAAATGGTAGAGTAACTCGGTGAACATAAAAGCATAAATTTATGAATAAAGAGGTATACGGTCTTTAGGCACCTCTTACCTATTATTTAATATTCCTACGAACTTTTATCAAATGCACTTTGAGTTCACTAATATGACATTTGATGTGTTCAAAATGCTAGTATTATATACCCAATTAATCATGGGGTAGTTAGTATGCAACCGTCGTTGAAACTAAAACTAGTCTCCATGCATTGTGGGTTTTAATATTTCAATGTCAACATGATAATTAATTTGATCATAAGTTATTTTTCCTATAATTTAGTGATTTTTATTCTAAGTATTTCTTTTATCATGTGCTCTTGCAAATAACTCATTCTCCTGTCTTTCTCATCGGTTTCATATTATATTGTTGTTCTAATTACAAAATGTTACAAGTTGTTAGACCCAATCACTGGATCTAGAAACTACAAATATAGGGATGATGTGAAGTTCATTTATAGGTAAACCAACAACTCATGATAACATTCTTTACTTTGGTCCATTTGAACTTTTTTGTACTGCATTTATACTGAGGTATTTTTTTCACAAAATAAATTATGATATATTGTTTTTTGCACTTGGTGGCTACAAGGTCTCCCTATGTGCTTGGACTCAATATTCAAATATTTATGGGCATCTAATTGCTTACACAATTACATCATCTATCAACACGATGTAAGCATAAATTGTAACCTAGCAGCACCCTTCATCTGCTCAAATAGTTTTAGGGTATGTTTTGGTTAGGCTAGAGATTATTTTGATATGTAGTGAACTACTACTATTGTTCTTGTAATAGATCAGTAAAAAAGGCAACATGCTTTCATGAACAAGGGAAAAAATGCTCATTGTCAGATATCAAGCAATCTATACATCGTTATATTTGGTGTGTTAAAGCTTATATTTTCTCAGCTTCCAAGCTTGGAAGAAATTTCATGGCTTTCAACCATTGTAGGCACCACATCTTTTGCATCATCTTCTATTGCACTCGGTCATAGTATAAAAAAAATTGCAGGCTTGTCTTCTTTTTCATATCTCTCTGTATATTTTCTCATCCAATTTGAGTACAACTATAGAGATGGTATTTTTTGATTCAACTACAAATGAGAAGTACATTCACTAACATAAGGTCAATCTAAGGATCCTTGCAGATAGAAAGAATTTATATGCAACCATGACCAGAGTGCTTATTGCTAAAATTTCGTCAACAAAGAACACATGGTATATCTTCCAATCATTAGGTAACATTACATTTTCCTACTTGTTTTCCACAGTTTCCATTGAAATAGGGACAAGTGTTAACGATTCTCTTTCATTTCATGTACCTGGTCAACGTTCATAAATTTCTTCCCGTTGACTTTGTAAGTATGCATGGTGCAGGATACCCTCAAATCTCTCCCACCGGAGAACAAAACAATGGAAAACGTGATGACTATGCTATCTGTGGCAATCTTCGTTATACAATTCTCTGTTTAGAGATTCAACATCCAAAAAGTTGGTTACTCATTTGTCCTTGCAATTTTGATATGGTTCTTCTTTATTGCCTTCATTAGAATCTAGAATATCTCTAGACATGATACACGTGCCTTCAAAGCTTTCTTTCCCAAAAATATCTTTGATTAATTCAAAAGAAAATCAAAACAACCTTGGAATTTACTTGGAGGAATAGTTCTATGCATAACAAGTATGTAATATGCTTCTCCCTGCCTAAATAATTTGTTTAGAGATTATGAAACCCAGTCTTCATTAGTAATGTTAACTATGCAAGATGCAAACAATTATTTAGAAATTACCAAACTTAGTCTTGATTGCTAGTTTCAAGTAAGTAGAATGCAAACATTTATTTAGACATTAACAAATCCATTCTTTATTGCTAAATTTAGTAGGTAACACACAAGAACTGAAGCTATGATTGCATATCTGGGTCATTTTTCATTCTCATATGTACTTGAGACATTAGCATAAATTAATTGAATGCAAGAGGGATAGAATCAATTTTTTGTTAATGTTAGTGTTGTTTCTGCTTCGAAATCAAAACCAAATGTTCATCCTTTCCATGACTAATGTTGTGGAATTTTGTGATATGGAACATTTAATTTAAAACTTCATGGAATAATTTGCATTCCTATTGTCATTTACAATAACCTTTTTGTTTTTGTTTTGTGCATAGAAAATTGAATAAAAACAAAAGGAACTAAATAATATTTTTTCTTTTTGAAGGCTTAAGTCTAAGGTCAGATCCATAAATATTTTGTAGATAAAATTATAACCTCCCGACTACTCGACCTTCCGACCACCTAACGAGCAAGTCGAGTCAACTACAATTTTTTTTTTTAAATAATCCGCCCGGCTGTTCAACCACCCGATTGCCCAACTACCTTACCTAATGACAACACCCGACTATGGTGTAGTCAGGGTCGGGATAGAATAAGTCAATCATAAAATAAAAAAATGCCCGACTGCGTGACCTCCCAATGGTACAATCATTCCAATAAAATATTATTTTCCTTGATTTATGTGCAATTTGTTTTTTTTTAATATAGATTTTCAAATTTCCCATTTCATGTTAAATTGATTCGTTGTTAAACCAATAATAAATTTCCTCATGCTTTCTTGATTCAGGAAAAGAAAAACAACTAACTTGTTTATGGGAAATTAATGAACACCTTTAATTTTGATTTTCTCGTATTTTTAAACAAAATTTTAAGATTTCAGAATGTTCTACCTGCATGTTGTTTTCTCAAGTCTCGTTCGAATAAACTTTGAATTAAGGAAATATAGTGTCAGTTACAAAAAATTATGTGTAACAAGGATGTCATTTTACGAATTCTATAATTCAATTTCAAATTTTAAATAAGGGAAACTTATATATGCTCTGTTGTTGTTCACAGATCATAAAACCTAGAAAAAAACCAAAAACTCTCCAGCAATAAGGCAACAAATTGAGCAAATTAGGTAAGATATTAAGGAGATGCTACCAGAGCAAGTTAGCTTCAACCCATAGAGAATTTGTTGTTGGTAAACTAGTTCTCAAATTGGATAAAAGCCATAAAGAGAAAAGTAAGCATTCTAAGTTTTAAAATATTTGGATTGGTCCTTTTCAAATGTTTTCAAAGCTTGGTCCATCAACTTATATTGTTCAAACATTAGAAGGCCAAGTAGAAAATTTGCCAGTAAATCGACAGATTTTGAAAAGATATTTTTCATAAATGAAAATCTTCCAAGAACACATGTAAATATTCCATATTAACAACAACGTTGCTATCCTTTAAAAATCATTTTTTTATTATTTGTTTTTTCAAATTTTTACACATATACTTTCTTTAAATTTATTTCTTTAGTTTTAGAATTACAACTATGATTACATACTTCAAGAAACATGTTTTTACCATTTATTATCTTATATTTTAAAATAAGTTAAAGTTAAAGGACAAAAGTTCCATCATGTTCAAATAATTTGAAGAAATGAACCAAATTCTCTAAAAAAAGATGAATATTATTTCATTGATCATTATTTGACTTCTAATTCAACAATCTTGTCAAATCAAATTATTCAATTTCAAACTTATCAACACACAAAAACTTGCAAAATGATTAAAAATTCTACTTGTAGATTTGGTTTCCCTATTCCACCCATTGATAAAACTTGTATGTTACATCATGTGTGCAATGAAAACAATGATATCCAAGAAATGCAAAAGAAACTTTCATTTCTTCTATAGAAGAAATCAACTAGCAAGTTCGCTCGACCACCAATTTTTTTATAAATAGTCTGCTCGACTGGCCCACTGCCCGAGTACCCGACCTAAAGAAAAGACCCAACTATGGTATGGCTAGGGTCGGGATAGAATAAATCAATCATAGAACAAAAAAACACCCGACTGCCCGACCTCCCCACCGTACGATCATTCGAATAAAATATTATTTTTTCGTGAGTTGTGTGTTGTCCGCTTTTTGATATAGATTTTCAAATTTTTCTTGTTTCACGTTCAATTGATTATTTATGAGTTCAATAATAATTTTTCTTATGCTTTCTTGATTCACGAAAAGGAAAATAATTGGCCTACTTACAAGAAATTAAAGAACACATTTAATTATGATTTTCTCGCATTTCTAAACAAAATTCTATTATTTTAGAGTATTATGCATACATGCTCTTTTCTTAAGTCTTGTTCGAAGAAAAATTGAATTAGGGGAACACAGTACCAGTTTCAAGAAATTATGTGTAAGAAGGATGTTAATTTAGAAATTCCTAACTTCAATTTCAAATTTTAGATAAGGAAAACTTATATATGCTTTGTTATTGTTCACATGTGATAACATGGGAAAAAAGGGAAAATCTTTAGCAATTCTAAGATTTTAGAGTATTCTGCCTACATTCTCTTTTCTTAATTCTTGTTTAAAGAAAAATTGAATTAAGGGAACACAGTACCAATTTCAAGAAATTTTGTGTAAGCAGGATGTTAATTTAGAAATTCTTGAATTCAATTTCAAATTTTAGATAAGGAAATTTTTTATAGGCTTTGATACTATTCACAGGTGATAAAATGGGGAAAAGTGAAAATCTCCAGCAACAAATGGAGAAAATTAAGGAAAATATTAAGGAGATGAATGATCCATTACCAGAGAAAGTCAACTTCAACACATTACTCATCTCATATTCAACTTACAAAACATAAAAAGAAGGTACGATGAGTTGGGAGGAGATATTTTATTTCTTTGAGCAAAGAGAATGGTTTAAAAACACAAGATCTACTAAAACAAAGGATAATCGGTTTGAAGCAATAAGAAAAACAAAGTTCCATAAAGTAGCATCTAGGGCCATAATTTTTCCCTATTATGACATGGTTTCATGGATTTTCTCTCACACTGATATTAAAACCCGAACACAATCAGACCATCAAGAAATTGTCATAGCCTCTTGGAAAGTTGAAGTTGTATCGGCCATATACAATCTCAGACCCCCAGAAATCCACCTTAATGTTGACTTCCTTTATAAATTTCCAAGTACTGTGTTGAATAAATGTCAAGAGAATTATGATGTAGTAATTGAATACTGGTTCAGAGAAGAAGGGCAAGGCTTCAAGCTAAAAGTAAATAAAGAATGTCCCATAGATTTTATTAAGAAGCCTCTTAAATTTTTGATTAAAAGGCTAACCATATTATACAGGGAACAAGATCCTGAGCATTACAAAACTAAATGGATTCTAGTAATCCATAACATTTTGAATGAGGGGAAACACCTAAATTGGTCTGACATCTTGTCGCAGAATATCACAGATTCATTAAAACTATCATTGTCATCACCCCTGGGTTCAAACATATTTTTTGTATGTCTGCATAATTGATAGATATTGTTATTGCCTCAGTTCCATTCCCACTCATGAAATGGAATTTCTTGTCTGTTCAACAACTAACCATTCAAAATTATGCTCATATTCTATGGAAATCTAATTTTAAATACCATTTTTTTATGATATTTTCCATTATGTATTGATTCGTTTCCATGAAATCCTATTTGGAACAATACCTCCCAAAATAAGTCAAAATTTGAAAGAAGGCCTAGAATTAATAGGTCACTATTTTGTTGAGGAATTATTTTCCTATGTTAGATTTTTGAAATGAAGTTGGTCCCCACCTTTTGCCCCAATATATCCCATAAAGACTTTATTTGAGAGAAGTGGCTAATCAAGTTGTTTTGAATAAGCAAGGCAAAAAGTTGAGTAAGCTACAAAAGAAAATTTGGCCTAATTTTCCAATCATGTTTGGTGACATCAATATCCGAGACAAAGGGCATGAATTCAAAGAAGACGAAGATCTTCAAGAAGTTTGGTTATTTCTTTTGCCTAATTACAACTATGATCCTAGTGGAATCATAGGTATTCATTACATAACAGTCAGTTATATAAAAAACATTATTCATCAAAAACCCCCTATCAATGAGATTTTTATAAACAATGATGATTTTCAGCAGGTTGTTTAAAGTGGAAAACTCTTAAGTAGTGAAACAAGGCAACAATTGCAAGAGTTTAGGGAAAATCTATTTGAAATTTTCCTAAAGGAAAAGGCTCTCCATCTCAACATTTCATTCAAACAGTTAAAGGCTACTAAATTTTTCTAGTTTAATTTCAACCAAATCTTCAGATCCTTGTATTGTTTCTCAAAAGGAACAAGGGGTAAAAATTGAAAAAACAATAGATTTTGTTGTCACAGGTAAAGAAGTTGAAGTCATAACAATGAAAAGTCTAAAAGAGAAGCAGAAAGGTGCAAAAACATCAAAAACTACAGAAAAAAAGAAAAAGAAAAAACAACTAAACAACAGATTATTGTGATTAATTTTCCTAAGGAAACAGAGTAAAAGAAACTAGGAACTATAGAGGTCAAAGAAATGGAAGTAGATAAGGAGAAGGAAAAACGAGTATCTAGTGAGACCACTAGCAAGGAAAATGAGGAAACAATGGAATCATATAACAAAATGGATATTATATCTACCACATCTCCTCAAGCATCAATAACACCCATTTCTACTAAGATTCCTTGGGAATCATTTTTGTTTAAAATGGTTTCTGAGCTAAAGGAAGCTCCAGATACAATCCCTTCTTTGACAAATTTTAATACTCAAACAAAATCAATCATTAGAACCAAGAAAATGAAACATGATACTCTAGAGATTCTATCTGAATTTATTTGGCAGGCTCAGGGAGATGTAAATGAAAAAGCTCAAGAATCCTCTTCAGCTTTGGGAGATTTTGTTAATTACAATTAATATCATTTGAATGAGCTTGCAACTTCATATGATAACAATTTGCAAAAAACTAAAGTTTTGGAGGAAAAAATGAAGACGAATGAATTGTTCAATGAAGAAAATTAGCAGAGGAATTCTACCACTTTAGTTCAAAGATTTGTTGTAGAAAGAGAAAATCTACAGAAAAATTTCAGAAAGAATTGAAAGAAGCAAATGCAAAACATGAATAGGAAATTTGGGAATTGAGAAAATTACATGAATATCAAACCTGCATCTGGAAGCAAGAAGCATAAAACAATTATGAGATTATGGCCACAACCTTTAAAGAGAAAATTGAATATTTTAAGAATCAACTGAATCAGAATCAAGAAGCAACACAAAGTCTAGAATTTTTTAAGGAACAAGCTTTACAAATTTGTTCAATTTTAAGAAAAAATCAGTGAAACTTCTATAAAAATATGGATAAAATCTTTATCGAGAAATCACAAATTTAAATGAAAGAATTGATTCATTGGTAGAAGTAGATAAATCAATTAAAGACATTTTTTTTGTCTATTCTTGACTAGGAAAAGGAATTTCAATCTAATGAAATTCCAAAAGTTTCCAAGATAGATAAAAGATTGATGCTTGCATCCTTAAGTCGCATAGAGAAAGAAGGAAAAATAAATCAGAGCATGGGTACAAATAAGATATGAGCAATGTTTAACAATTTGGGAAAAAGGAACAACATTTATAGAAGAATTTGACGTATTAGATGCCAAGTCATTAAAGGAAGCAATTATAGGAGAATTAAAACAGTCTACGGAAGATCTTGTTTCCAAGGACCAGGTAGAAATAAAAAAATATTAAAGTTTGGAAACAAGAAACTTTCCAAAAAAATATGCAACTGCCTTTTGAACAAATCAAGCTTATTGCAAAATTTGAGGTTAGATATCAGGAGAAGAAGAAAAAGATCCAAGGATTGATTGCCAACTACCAGATCAACATCAATCAATTTTCTTCCATTTATTTCTCTGCAATATACTAGATATATTCACAATTAGAAACTCATATCCAAGTAGATGCACCTCACCTACTATTTAGTCTGAATTACGAAGATTTTGAAGATGAGGAAATGATGTTTATTTCTCTGCCAAACATCAAATGAACAAACATAACATTTTTAATTTTAGAATTAATTATTTACTTTCAGAAAATTTGCTGATTTTCTTGTTTCAAAACTTATCTTATTATATTTTAGTATTTATAGACCCTTATGCGTTGGTGCAAACGGTCTAGAATTAGTGAAGACTACAAACTTGAATGTTTTTAATCAATTTTCAAGTGCCAACTTTTTTGAAGACCATTTTCAATATTAATGTGTGATGAGTTATGAGATTTATGTCAGCATATCATTTAATTACTTAATAAATGCCTATGATATTACTCTATGGCTTATGCATGGGGGTTTCACTAGGGGAGAAATACCGTACTACGTGAATTCATATTAGGGGATATATATTGAGGAAATAATGACATAATATATTGATCATATATTAGGGGGTAAAGAATTTTTATATTCGCAAGTATAAAAAATGTGGGTCAAATTTAATGAAAAAAATATAAAGGGGTGTAAAAAGTGTTAATGAAAAAATGGATATCTACAATATCTAGTGAAAGTAGGGGTTTTTAAAATTGTAAATGTGTATTGGGTTTGTACTGGTAGGGGTTAAATAATGTGATTTTTAGAGGTATTTTCCAACATGAAGTAAAATTAGGGGTATTGTTTAATATGCCATCAACGCACGCGATATGACAGAGCTTCATTGAGTGAAGCCCCCATGGGATTATGCTATTTGATTCTGAATGAATATTTGAAAATTTTGTTTAAGATTTCTTATGACAATGTTGCAATTGACATCCTTTTATCACGAGGAAATTAAAAATTGTTAATTTATTTATCAGTAGTTGATCATCATAATCTAGTATTCAAAGATAGGCACATTTTCTCTCGTTTATGAGATAGAAACTATTATTTATCTACTTTAGAATGTGATTGCATACATATTTCATAAAACACCAAAAAAACTGTTTGAATAGGATGAAAACCTGAAAATATTTTTGGAGTTTTTATTTAAATTTTTAGCCAAAACTTATCTATTCGGTTTTAAGGTTCAATTGCAGTTAGGATTTTAAATCATGTGATATTTCACATGGTATTATGCTCATTTAAAGCCTTTAATTGTTGCTCTTTAGATTGGTTAAATAATTGTAATACACTGTGTTCATATTTTGTAAATTATTAGAATATATTACATGTTTTTTCTTAGATTAATTATAGTCTTTCTTAGTTTACTTTTAGTTTTAGATAGGAAACTAGGCCTTTGTTACAGAGAGTATACATTCACACTAAGCAAAAAAAATTCTAATTGGAACTTTGATTGGGCAAATACTCACTCGTTGCAGGCAGATTTTTTTCCAACTGCCAACAATTCCTTATGTAAATTGGATGAAAGCATAGTTGTCACTTGATACTCACTAATTGTTGGAGTCATGATTATCACTTGATCCTTGCTGACATTGGTAATGCTTATAATATAACAGACTCATCTATTTCTTTTTCTAAAGAAAAAAGCGAACTTTTTATTACCAGGATAAAAAGTTACAAGTATATGCCGAGGCATTCTATTTGCTCTATAACTTGCTGATCATAGAGCTCACTGGATGAGAATATACAGTCCAGCCAAACATTTAAAGGCACCACTAAGCAGATACACGGCCTCCTCATATGAGGAAATTTCGGCCAGTGTCTGTCAAAGGTGATAAAAACATAAAAAAGAAAAATTAAGACAAAACTTCAAGTGAAAAAGACCATAGCAAGAGAAAAAGCGCTGACATTAGGGGGATCATGACTTCCTCCCCTTTTTCTTCTCGACCTTTCGCCATTCTCCTTGGGACGAAATTATGGGAACAATTTGAACTGGATTTTCATTGCCGGGTCGAGATTTTCCTTGTCTGAATCAGAGGTGTCTGATGAATGCTGCCTTTTGATTCCACTTATTTCCATTTGACTCATCTATTTCTTATTATAATGTTTATCATTGTATATGGTGCAATGGAGTTACTATTCTTTTCAGCAGCGTTCTGCAGGTTTTCCCAAGAGGGTACATTGCATTGGTTTTTGCTGAAGTATTATTACTTGTAATGTATGTGTGTCACTGTGTCCATAAAAATAGTTATGCCTATGAGATGGAGCAGGCAGTGACACCTAATTTCATGTTGAACCTGGGTTCGACACTGGGAATGCCCAAATTTCTTGGGAAAGAGTTCTTATACACAAAACTAGCAGAAGGAGTTAAGACAATATTTGCACATTTTGTCAAAAACTTCCCTGCCATTCACCATGTCCTTATATTCATCTGTGTCAAGTATTTAGCTGTTAATACAACTGCAACTAGAGAACTCTTCTTATTTAGCCACGTCAATACCAAAGAAAAAAATGTAGAAATGGATTGCTCGGTATGGGTATAGAGACAAACAAAAAGGAAATGTGTGCTTTGAGAATCAATTACTGAAATTCCAGAAAGACTTTATAGCGTCAGATAAAATATATACTCGTGATATCAATAATTGACCTGAGACTCAAGAAAATAATTGCAGTTGTGCACGCAGTATCGTATTTGATAGCCTCTTGCACAAAGTCAAATCTAGTCTTCTTTATTTGTTCTTTATATTGAGTCAGTTCAGTATCAAGTTTCATACTCTTCTCATTACTTGCGCCAAAACTCTTGTTTACCTATATATGTAGGAAACAAAAATAAAATAATTCAACTCATATGGATTGCCTACAAATTATCATCTAAAAGAGACTTGTCAAGACATATTTATGGAACAAGTTTTTTAATAGGATATGATTCAATTTTGATCTTAAACTACAGATTTATTGGTTTCAAATAAGTTAAATATGTAACAATAATGACAATAATCAATCAATTGAGTCTATTCTTGAACTATTTACCAAACCATTAAAAAAAAAAAAAACTTACACTTTGGACAAAAATCTTGAACTATTCGCCAAATCAATTAAAAAAATAACTTACACTTTGGGCAACAACCTGAAACGTTCGAGGAGGGGGCTCCTGCTCTATATTTTTCTTAAAGGCAAACACTATCAATAACTTCTTTGATACAAAAAATTCCATGACAAATGGGAAACACATGGATAAATGTGCATTTTAGTCCTTATTTTTCTTAGGCACAGAGGATGGTGATCACCAATTGCATGTTGTCACGTGGCATTCCACCACATCCCTACCAATTCATCCAATAGGCAGATGGTCAAGGCATATACATCTCTTAGTTCACAACGTCATCTTGCTTCCAACTCCCGACATCCCGACCTAGTCGGGGTCAGCTCATCCTGCAACTCGTAACTTGGGATTCCTCCGACCATCCGTCCCTCAACCTTCAACCTAGTCCATTCAGCATATCACCCGCATGTTCTTCTGCTGCACATACGACCCGACCTCCCGAACTCTGACTAAGTCGTGGTCGCCACTACTTTCCTTATGTTATTATCCAAGCAATAGGTCTTCCTCTGATCTCTGGTTATCTGCCTTGCTGTCTGTGCCCCGCAAATAATCCACGTGCAATTTCCAATCACGTAAGAGGAGAATTTCGCTGGTCCAATCGAAAGCTTTCCTACCTATGGTCTTGATTGCAAGAGGATAAGCCTTATCCAATCCTTTCTTTAAGTTCAGGGTTTCGCTCCTTTGCTCCACAATAAATGCTCTTCCTTGAATGGCTTGGTCATGGGTCTTTGGCTCTGCACCATGCAAAGCCTTCAATGGACATTTTTGCACTCTTCCTAGACATTGAGTCTACTAGTGCATGAACTTCTTTGATTTAATCCTCTCGACTGCTCCCTGGTCTCAAGGATGCATTCAGCTTCGAGATCTACATAAGGAATTCACCACTCCATCCAAGTCATATTAAGACTTTCAATGACGTTACCCCTTCTGAGCTTGGGTGATAGCTACATTGAGGGGTTCCTACCCTGTGGGCCTTCGCTGCCATTGGGTAGGGAATTCCTCGCATGACGACGTAGGCGCTCCTGCATCACTTATCTATCAGAAGCCTGATGCGACCTTTCGGGGGGCTTGCACCTCGCCTACCACACACCAACTATTCCAGAATCCTCACGAACTTTCTCAGTAACTCCTCGAAACTTCTCATGGATAGCCAGAGCATTTAGCTGTTAAAAGGGGTTCGTGGCACTCATCGTCAAATTCCCTATGGCGGGAATGGAGGCTTATGGAAAAGCAAGGCTAAAACCTATGGAAGTACAACAACAAGGCATGATTGGCTGCGGGCACTCCCTTGTTGTTTTACATATTGTTCGCTTGTTGGCACAACACTTTGTAAACACATACCCTAATGTGAACATTGACTGACTCTGGTCTACATAGCGTATTTCTTATAAATTTGTACAATAATACAAAGAGTCTCACAACCTACTTCTTCTAACAGATCATGGTTTGGAATTGGAATAGATTATTGAGTTCATTAACTTCAGTTATTAAATTATTTATAATATCGTTAAACATTCAGGAAACACTGTTATGGGACTCTTTTCCACTCTGAACTTCAGACATTATGTGATTACCATTGTTTAGGATATTAACTTATTTACATTGTCATGTGAGAACAACACATATGTACCCATGGGTTTTCAAATCCACAATAAATATACAAATCAAGGAAATATCCCCCCATAATTGCATCATAGATATATACACCACAACACATATTGCAGTCCCTGTTTATACATATCTATTACAATGACAATGCATCATAACCCATTAATTGCAAAAAGTAATCATACAATATTTATATTTTTGTCTGCAACAAAACTAAATCTGTGATTACGAATCTCCACCCAACAATAGACTGTTTCTACCAATGTTACTTGCAACTATCACCTTCGAGCCAGATTCTAGAGTCTGGAGGGATTTTTGCTGTTGGTGCCACACTCCAATTGCCAGATGTGCCATGGATTCCAGAGGACCTCTTGCGTCAATCCCCATAGTTGTTTTGTTTTCTTCTTGCCTGCATGGGGAGTCCAGAGGTGCCCAATCTCACTCCCTTGTGAAAATACAATGTTTCATCCCCTCCTAGGGAGTGCATAAACCTCTGTACCCATCCGGGAAGCAACCAAGAACTGTGATCGAACTTGTCTGTATCTCAGCTTCAAGATGGTTTCCTCCCAAGCTGTTACAGGGCCCCATAGTAGTTAGCTCAATCCACAACCTCCAGGGAATCCCAAGTTGCTACATGGCTCCAAAGATTTCATTCCATCCATATCCTCCAGGGACCCAAGCTATTTCAAGGCTCCATATACCTCTTGTCTCAACCCACGTCATCTAGAGACACCATATCTCAACCCACAGCCTCCAGGGAACCCAAGTCTTTACAGGGCTTGAGAGACTAGCACTCAACCCACAACTTCCAGGCATATAGAACGAATCACCTTCTCTTCTCTTCTCTTCTCTGCATCATTGCTCGCTCGAAGTTGTTGTTGCTAATTCACCTCTCTTCCTTCCTTTGTCTGATTCTCCAATAGGACTGAAGCTTCTGCTTCTTCCCACTTTGTAATCCTCTTCCTGGTTGCGAATACTATTTTCCTTCTCCCCCTTTTTCGCGAATCCACCATCTCCCTCTATCTATGTCCTCCTTTCTCAATGCCTCCCTTTCTTTTGTGGAAACTTTCCTGCCCCTCCATTACCACTGCTACCTTGTTGTTGCAATCCCTCCATAAATTTTATCTTCTTTTGCTTGTTGTATATTCTCAAGCAAGCATGTGCCTTAGCACTTTCCTAACCCCATTTAATTTTAGGAACCAGTCCCTTTATTTCATGCACCAACCAACCTTTAAGTGTATCATCCCTAACAACAATTCTCCATCCGCAGCTCTAGAATCTGTGTGCCAAGACTCGGTCTCCTTTTTTTTTCAAATATTACAAAATATTTACATCTTTTTTACAATGTAGATCATACGAGACCCTTGGGTGCAACTGTCACATAGATAATAAAATTTTATTCAAATTCTGAAATTTGACAATCACCACAACCTGTTTTCTTCTGTTTATCCATGTTCCCTGATCATATTTGAAGTGGATCAATGTCAAAGTGCTCCAACTGATTTCTTATTTGCTATAAAAAAATAAAATTTCTATTAAAATAATAACTGGAAATATTACTAAACAACCAAGGAAAATAGTGCAATGTTTTTGCCTATTTAAATAAAAAAACAATGATACAAATGTCATTTTGGAAAATGCTAGGTAAAAGTCATTTTTGCAAAAAAACTTGTTTTCCCATCCCATGTAAATAGATACTAATAAAAATAGGATTAGCTAGAAAAAAATGATATTATCAGAAGCTAATGTTTTTTTTGCATTAAGAATGATCTATAGAATTACATTTAGATATTAAAATGGAATATTTTGGAATTAGTTTCAAAATATGTAGGTTTATCTTATCTTTGATTTTAGGAATTAGTTAGGCCTAAATTTTCCATATATTGTAATTAGTTTCTTATTAAATTTAGTTACATGTTTTTCTGTATGAGATTAATGGTTTTTCAATCTGTATTCTCAATTTGACATGAAAAAAAATAAGTGAATTTTTTTATATAACATGCGCTATATTTGATAATTTCATCATCATACATATCATTTTAACCTTTCGTGGATATATTTTTCATTTTCTAATCAAATTGACCTAAAATCCTACATGATTCTTATACATAGTTACACAGAGTTAGCTTGAGTAAGGTAGAAGGAGCAACTAATGGACCAGATCTATTTAAAAGAAAATAAATGGAATGCTGCACGTCAGACAAGGTAGGCAAAGATATCAAGAGTACATAGATGGTTTAATGGTAATGTGTAGTTGTGGTGTAAATATTGTTGTTGTGATAAATTATGAGGTTGTTGTTGCGGTAATGTGGGTGGTTTATTATTAAAATAGTAAAGTAGTGTTGTTGTTATAAAATAATTTAATAAAATTAGTAATATTGATAGATAGTGTTGAGAAGTGTTTTTTAATATAAGAAGGAAGAAATGTTGTAATATTTTGTTGTGTGAAAATAATAAAATAATACATATATAAATAATTGTATATTAAAATAAAAACAATTTATTGATGCATGGTATTTGTTCATGGTATTAACTCATCGTATTCATGTGCAATATAGTATATTTAAAAGGAAACTATATCTATCTTAACTTCAGATTTACCATGCTCTGAGAGGGATCAACTCTTAGTAGATCCCAAATTAAGATGAATCTAAATTAGTTATTATTATCTCACCAGCATTCAATTTTTTGGTCAAATCCATATTAGTTTGGGTTTGACCAAAAAATTTTGCAAATTTTCTAGTGTAACAAATCGCAAATTAAAATTTATTATTTTTTAACTATCATTTAATTTATTTATCTTCAACCTAATTGGTTGGAGTCTTATTTTCTAATGATATCAAAGTAATGTTTCCATTATTATTTTGTAATGTTTCCATATCTTATAATTGTGGTGGTTATATAATTAGTTTAATTTTATTGAATCGAGAATCATGCTATAACCCAGTATGATGTGTAGCTGTCTGGAGGGCCCCACTCCTTTCGCAACTACCGTCTAAGATCATTGCATGTTTCTGGACTCCAAAAATCAATTGCAACTACCAATTCTACAACATATCCCTCCCTTAATGCTTAGTCTGATCACATTTACTCCTCAAGTGAATGGACATAATACAAAATTGAGGAGAGTTATATCCCAATGCACAAGCACGGGGGTTACGACACCATCTGTCCTCGCTCATGATGAGAGCTACGATAATAAACCATTTGGAGGGATGATCTATCTCTATCTCCAAAGCCATAAGCCGTCAAACTGCCACCTTCCTTAACAATGATTCATGAATGATATTTAAAATTGAGGAATGCCTCGAAGGTTTCTCCTGTCGTCTTATTGTAAGGGATGTCTTCCCAACCATCAAACTATTAATCCTCTCAATCATCATTAAATGTATTTGAAATGATAACAAACCTTAGTCTAGGAGAAGAGAGCCTTGATCAAGGCCTACCCCTATTGGCTTGTTCATCTACTATATTGTTATTCTCTTTTGACATGAGAGAAGGATATAGATTCAATTTATTTGATTTGGTTTTATATTTTCTCATCTGAGGGTGAAAAAACTTTTTGGATCATAGCTTTTCCTTTACGGAATCTATGAATAATTAACATTGAATCTCCCATTACAACGAGGTGATCAATTCTCATTTCTGGTGTTATTTTTAATCCTAGCCACAAAGCGAGTTGTTCTTCTTGATTATTGGTGGTTTTCCATAACACCATGCAAATTTCATCTCTATTTCTTCATCGAGGCTTATTAACGCCCCTCCCGTCCCTGACTCCATATTTAAAATAATTTTATTTATTTTTTAAATATTTTTTTTGTAAGTCAATATTTTATTCATGGTTTCAAAAAGAGGTACATCAGAAGAAAAACATAGGCACTCTCAACCTGACTAGGTTTGTTGACTACCACTGAAAGCAGATGACAGTGAAAAATAAATAAATAAAGAGACACAGTCCACAACTTAAGAGGACATGGGCACCAGTAAACAGACATAACATATAAAACACCTGTATCCATGCTAGTCGTTAGAAGTGATAGAGGCTGGGTTGTCTGGTGTTGTTCCAAGAGGCGACGGAGTATGGAAGGAGCTTTGGACACGCTCCTCAAAATGGGCCATCTAGGCCTCCAACTTCTCAACCTTCTCCGATAACAAATTTTGGCCTCGCCAAACCACACTACACGCTCCCGGACATGGCCCTGGAAGTAATGCATTTTGTTCGAAGTTGCTATCAATTATGTATGTTCCTCTTGTCAGACCCGCTTCGAAGTCTCCAGATGCTCCAGAATTGACTGAATCAAGTCCTGACATTGCTCAACACAACAACCATGATGCACTGGCACATGACGCCCAAAACACCACGATGGGCGGAGCCCCTTGGCTGCTAAACAGGCCAAGTGTGGCCATTTTTTAAATAATTTAAAATTATT
>APFE031722275.1:221027-231581 GCA_000404065.3 Pinus taeda
AAAAAAAACCATTACAAAAATTAATTTTTGTCCTTTTTATCAATGTCCATGAAAAATTACCATTAATTTTGAAATAAGTAATTATGTAGAAAACCTTTGTGAGAAGTAGTTTTTGTGCAATTTACCTATTAGTCATTAATATCTATACTAAGTGGTTAAAAGTGTCTTTTTTCTTAAGAGGTCATAGGTTTAAACCTAAAAGGGTAGAATATGTATACCTTAGTAGAATTTAACGGTGAAGTGAAATTATTGCTTGAAAGTGGATCTCTTATCTCATAAACAAAAAAGTCTAATATATCAATTTAATCTCTAATTTAATCATAACCATAAAATTAAATTATTATTATTATTATTACTAATATTTTCATTAAATTAATTTATAATACCAATAATATTTTAACAATAACATAAATGGTATTTGCACCTTAATCCAAAAGAAAAAAAGCGTGAAGAAACCCAAATTCCTCATCACTCTCTCGAGTAGGGCAACTTTCATATTCTTGAAAATGGGAACTATGAACTTGCTAACATGAGATGAAAGCTCCTTATCCCTTCATCCCCATAATGAATGTTCTCTTAAGATAACTCGGTCAGAAATAAGAATACATGAAAATGTATTCAAAACAATGCTTGCTATTGGGCTTTCGTAGGTTATGGTATTTGAAAAATTCATGCTTTTGCAGTGGTTTTTAAAAACATGAACTTTAAAGGAATCATATAACATAATTTGAGAATTGCTTATATTTTCTTTAATCTTCATTTCCATTTACATTTATGAATTGCAATAAAATTAAATACCTTATTCGCGTTGAATTTATTTCAAATGTAATTTGAGTATAGAGAGGTTGAAGCCATCATTTCCACAGTTTGAGTATAGAGATTCAAGTAAAGAAAACAATTGAGTGAAAGTATAGATGGTTAAGTTCAAGTCAATTTGCTATTCCATTTATTGCTAAAGAACCTCTTCTAAATTCGATGATGGGCCGTAGTAATTGTTGGCTTTCGGTTGAGGATGAACAATTGACCAGGGGATGACACTTACGCCTGAGTCACTAACTAGGGTTGTTGACGTGGAGAGAATGTCTAGAGTTGGATGCAGGTTTGTGCTGAGTTGTTGCGGATGCTCTGTGCGAGGAGGATGACTGCTGCCACTGCCTTCAAGAATTTTGGTTTTGTGATCCAGAGTGGCAGTTGGACTTTGAGATGAGGAGGCAGTAGCATAGGTGGCGGGAGAGTGCCACTGGAGGCCCAAGGATTCGACCGTCTTTTATCGCCACCTTAGCATGGCCCATGTAGAACTCCAGGTCGAGGAGACAAACCTCAAGCACCAATGGGCCCTCCTCATGACACAAAGATGACATCGAAGTGCATTCCGCAGAGCCTATGTGTGTCGCCCACATTGTGAAGCTCTGAGATTTCTAGATCTACCACCATGCGCTAGTAGCGACAAGGGATATTAACATCAAACTAGTTAACTCCCAAACCATGCCATGGTGGAAGCAGGGGTCTACCTCTGCCTCTGCCCCAACAACAAGAATGTCCCCTTTCACAGACCATTAGAGTGTGATAACAATGAGTGCAGACTGTGGAAGCATTACACAAGAGCGAAGTGCAACTGTGCTTCTAGAGAGATCTTCTGAAGATTCTTCTGGTCCCTCTACCAGAACTTATAACCAAACATGTGACAAGAAGACAAGGAGGCGAGTACGACGGGTGTGCTAGGCTATGGTGGAGAGAAAATGTCTAGAGGATGAAAGGTTGCCACCTTGACATAATTTGTAATTGCATGGGTACGTAGATTAAAGAGGTCACAAGGGAACATGGTTGTCAATGATGCCAAGTGGGGATATCAAGGTTTGAGAACACATGTACCATTGATAGCGAGAATGTTATCCATGGCCACTTGTTTGACTCTTGCATCCAAAAGAAAATGATCACTTTGTTAAATTCATGATTATATATATATATATATACAAAATTCTACATAATATGGCTTAGGGATTTTACTTATATTTATAATTTAACACTATCCAAATCACCCATATACAAGAATGAATTTTATTTTTAAAAAATAGTACACACTAACTTGTCATTACTTAAATTAAAGTTGGTTGTTATGAATTAATTAAAAAATATTTTATTCATAATTAGCATTAGGTTTAAACTTTATGAGAGGATTGAATAATAAATGAACTAGCTATAAAACCACTAGCTTCCCTATTTTTTATCTCAAAAATATCTTGCTGAAAAGTAAAATATCTCAAAAGATATACAACATAATTTAACATAATTTTACATAATTTTCCTGAGATCTGTATTGATGAGAGACAGCTCTACTATTCGGTATTAAAACACGATTTGACCTGGACTCCACCTAACTAAAAACAGAGACAGCTATACCAAAAATATCAGAAAAGTATGGTTTATCATCCATCAAATCCCCCACCAAATTGCCAGTCATCTAATTATCATCACTTACAGGAAAAAGTTGGACGAACATTTACCTCAGTACTGCTGACGATGACACCCCGGTGAATTTAATTTGCAGTATCAGAGTACGGGGTCAGTTCTTTCTTTCGTGTGGTCATTAGATGATATTTTTGTCAAACAAAATAAAAGAGAACACGTCAGATTGTCAGCAACGAGGTGAAAGCCCTGTGAAATCAGAGCCAAAAGTTAATGCCATTACATGCGCGTGGCAAGAGTGGGCCTCCAAACGAATGGTGGATTCAAGAATCCCGGTTTCCCGCCTCCGAGAGTATACATTATTGAGGAGAAGAATAATGTCTGTATTTATATTCTCAGCAGTCCTCAGCTGTCTTGTCTTTTTTTGTAGTTATGGCTGCACTGTGCCCTGAAGCCCATGTCGAATTGATGAACAGTAAGGGTACAACCTCTGAACTTGATAAGCACAAGACTTCCCTTAGCACATTGGGAATATTCATGACCTGGACTTTGTTTTTTTCTTTCATGAAACTTGAGTTTACTCTGAATTTTCCTCTATAAATCTCCAGATTGAAAGGCCTTTTTGGTGTGGGCCTTTTTCCGGTCTGTTGTTGTGGGTAATAGGATGGCCGGGCAAAGGAATTGGTTCAAGAGAATCGAGTTTATTGTTATATTCGTGGTTTGCTTAAACTCTGTTTCTGCACGCCCGGCATCATTTGCAGAGGATTTTAAAGTGACGTGGGCAGATGACCATGTCAAAACAAGGTCAGATAACAACTCCATCGATCTCATCCTGGATCAGAGTTCAGGTGAGTATTGCTCTAGCTTTTATTCCTGACTGTTACAGTTTTTAAAATTGAAGGAATTGACAATTGGTTCGGTTTTATATTGGTGTTTCCAGAGCTAAATTTGATAAGCATATTTTTGGTACTTTTCTACATACATGTACAGGTTTTAGGTTAGTTGAGGAATTTGAATTTGGAATCTCATAATATATATAATATACTCTTTTTACATGCACAAGTCAATTGAAGTCTTACATTATGTTTTCTGCTAAGGATGAAAGACATTATCTGTTTGTATGGGAATCTGTCTGCATTATTATGAAGAAGTCTGGGCATATCCATGCCAAATCAGTCATCTTGAATTATGTATTGAAGATCTTTATATATCTCTTAATATAAAGCTATACTGTTTTTTTCCTCTGAAAAAAAAAGAATTTAAATTGGGAATTTCATAATATATATAATACTTCACATTATAGGATTCACCTCAATTCTATGGTCTCTTTGGATATGCAGACAGTTTTCTCTTTATCCGTTCGGAAGGAGGTTCCTTACTCCTATCTAGCTTTTGTAAATGGTCACAATTTTGACATATGCGGATTTTTTTGCATTTTTGCTCTATGGTCAAGGTTTTCTCAGGCCTGATCTAGTTTCATCAGGATATGTTTTCATTGATGATACAGATTCATAGTCACTGGAACATTGTTATATTTTGGCTTATTGTACATTTTGACTTTTTTATATCTCTTATATAAATAATATTATGCTTTTTCTGCTCTGAAAAAAAAAAATAGTTTTTGAAAAACATTTATCAGAATTTTATTTGAAAATATCAAACAACAACTTCTCCATAATTTCATGTATTTCAATTGAGAGTATCTCACGTTGTTAGCATGGTTTAATGATAACCTCCCCACTTAGTTTTAAGTCTCATTGTAATGATAGTCCACTGGGAACTACCTTTGTATTGATTATCTTGACTATATTGACCCTGTAACTTTTCTTGATTCTTACAAATAACAAGAAAAAATATATCTACAATGAAAAAAAACCTCTCCATTTAAATTTCAAATTTCATTTGATTGCAGGGGCAGGATTTGCCTCCAAGAATCAGTACATGTTTGGACTTGTAAGCATGAACATCAAACTTGTGGCGGGTGATTCTGCAGGGACAGTCACTGCTTTTTATGTAAGTATTCCAACTTCATACTATCTTTAGGTTAGATCTTAGACTTTTGTGATTTATATTGATAAAGAGATTGTCTTTCGGATTAATCAATTATTGAGATTTGGTCAAGGTTTCGAACCAACTAATGTGGTTCATGTCTCTAAAGTTTGTCCAGAGGATGAACTACATTAGTTGATTCGAAAAGTCGACCAAATCTCAATAATATGATTAATCTTAAAGTATTGAGATTTGGTAAAGGTTTCAAACCAACTAATGTGGTTCATGTTTCTAAAGTTTGTCTAGAGGATGAACCACATTAGTTGATTCGAAAAGTAGACCAAACTTAATAATGTGATTAATCCTAAAGACAAATTCATTATCTTTAGGTTGTGCAATTTTTATCTGCAAAGTCAAATTTGAAATGAAACAATTTTGAGTAGATTTATGGTTAAGAGTTTGTGTTTTATTTTAAAAATATTATAAATTCAAATTTAAAGGAATAGAGTATCTTCATTTTTATATATAAAAAATAATTACTGTAGTGAATCTGTAATTTGTTGGAATAATCTGGTTAAGGCCCAAGAAAGGCCCTTTACCATGGTGAACTTGTTGGAGTAATCTGGGCTAAGCCTAAGATCAAATCTAGCTGTTGACACCATAACACCAAGAATATAGCCAACCGCCCTTAAGTCAAATATACTATCACTATAACATCAAAAGTATATGGAACAACGCCCTTTACCATGGTGAACTTGTTAGAGTAATCTGGGCTAAGCCCAAAATCAAACCTAGCTGTTGACACCATAACACCAAGACTATAGCCAACCACCCTTAAGCCAAATATACAATAACTATAAAAGCAAAAGTATATGGAACAACTGATTAGTAAGATATACCAGTAATTTATCACTTAAAAATTGCAGAGGCTTCTTAAATCAAGATATCTCCAAATAAAATTAAAACTAAATAGAAACATCATCTCATTAGATTAACTTTAAACTCACTAAAAAACTTTAATAAACTTTAATAACCAAATGGAGTTGTCTATAATGCGACTTTTTGGAGATTCCGGTGACGGAATCCGGCGAAAGAAATGAGGTTAAATCTTGATTTTTAGTAGTTAAAATGGTTTTTTACTGCATATTTGGATTCAGCGCCCTGGAAAACCCTGGGAGCCATTGATTGTGCAGAAACTAGCTATCAAACCTGGGATTCCAATGAATTGCTGCCGGATTTTGACCGGAAAAATCTGCCGGGAAAACTTTCAAATACTATGCCCCATAAACAAAATGATCACACAGCTTAATTTAATATCTGATGTCACCATGATTTAAAACTAGATTGTTATTATTAGTGTAATCTATTAATTTAATATTTGATTGGACCATGATTTTAAAACTAGATTGTTATAGTACTGTAATCTATGAAGAAGAGAAAGCACTGCTGCTGAACTTGGAGTGTGTGTGCAGATGAGCTCGGACAAGGAGGAAGTGCGAGATGAATTGGATTTCGAGTTTCTGGGGAACAGATCAGGCCAGCCTTATACAGTCCAAACAAATGTGTTTGCTCTCGGGAAGGGTGGCCGCGAGCAGAGAGTGAATCTCTGGTTCGACCCTTCGCTGGAATTTCACAGATATTCCATCCTATGGAACCATTACCATATTGTGTGAGTAGTGATATTTGTTTCAAATTCTTCAGCGATCTAAAATAGTTTTATTAGAAGGTCATGCGTTAAGTCATTCTTCAATGGTTGGGATAATGCAGGTTTTCTGTAGATGATATCCCCATTAGGGTTTACAAGAACAACGAAGCGAGAGGTGTTCCATTTCCGAAGAATCAAAGCATGGGGATCTTCTCTACTCTCTGGGAAGCCGATAACTGGGCGACGAGGGGCGGGCTGGAAAAGATTGACTGGAGCAAGGCGCCATTCGTTGCCTCCTACAGGGGATTTGAGATCGAATCCTGCCAGTACCCGGGTAACGCGAGCTGCGTGGTTAATACCAGCAATTGGTGGGAAGGGTTGAGCTACAGCGGCCTCAGACCAAATCAAGCGAGGTTATACAAATGGGTGAGGACGAATTACATGATTTATGATTATTGTAAGGACACGCCCAGGTATCCAGTGCTGCCCACTGAGTGCAACGCTGGCATCTGATCGGCCACTCCCCACATAAGTATTAGGCTATGTTCTGTAATTGTGAATTTTCGAAATATATTCGAATCTAATGAATATTAGTAATTGTAAATTTGGAAATATATTTTGGAATCCGATGAATGATAGTTTGCAGCGGATTTTTTGAAAGTTTTTAGGTGGATTTTACTTTAATGTGAATATATTTCTAAAATTGTTCATCGGATTCTAAAATATATTTTCAAAATTTACAGTTACTACTATTTATTATTAAATTTAAATATTTCTGGTTGTTTTTAATGATTATTTTTGGAAATATTTTTATAGGTTTTTCTAATTTAATTTATGGTAAATTGAAATAATAGTTATCTTATTAATATATTTCCAAAATCTACACCCCAAATAAAATATTGAACATAAAATCACTATCAAAGTATTAAAAAAATAAAAATAAAGCTTAACTTAAAAATTAGATTTTGGTAAGAATCTAATAAATACACATATCACCAGCATTCTTGTTACCCGGATTATGTAGTTAATCTAGACTATAAAATGTGGCAGAAATTTTGGGAAATTTTGGTTACAAGTGTCAAATTTCAGGATTATGTGGCGGAAATTTTGGTTACAACTGATTTTGGGTACAAGGTTTTGAGATTTTGACTGCCCATAGGGGTTTTTGATGGTATTGAATTCATTTTGACCATAAAAAACAATTCAAACACTCTTATGATTAGATTTTTTGAAAAAAAAAAGCTCCATTTTACGAAAAAATAGTTTTCCTGGTGAATTTGTGACTGCCCATAGGGGTTTTTGATGGTATTGAATTCATTTTGACCATAAAAAACAATTCAAACACTCTTATGATTAGATTTTTTGAAAAAAAAAAGCTCCATTTTACGGAAAAATAGTTTTCCTGGTGAATTTGTGACCTAAATAGACAATGCCATTTAAAAATGGTACTAAGAAAAATGTTTTTGAAAGATTTAGGAGAAAATTTTGTTTTTCATTTTATGTAATTGTTATTTTTTTGGTACTGGTTGAATTTTATTTTTATTTTTTAGTCATCAATAATTGAATAAGTTTTTAAATTTTGTGGTGTAATTTCTCAATTACTTTATTAATAATTTAGGTTGACTAAAAACTAGATTTATTATAATTCTGATCTACTAAGCTGTAAGAGGGATCAAATATCTTTTCATTCTAAAAGAGGTTTGAATGAAAAGAGATTTGATCTCTCTTATGGCTTGGTATATCGGAAGTTATGATAGATCTAGGTTGGTTTAATTTCCTCTTTTAAATAGACTATATTTCACATGAATAGCATGCACGAGTTCTCAATACCATTGGTCATTTTTATTTTTATTACCATTTTGGTTTTATCTAGTTAAAATATTTACTTCACATTACATTAGTTACAACATTTCTCTAGCTGTGAGAGAGCCTCTTGGCACAATAAATTATTAAAATTATAGATTTCAATTATTTAGATCATATAATTTAAATGTTTTAGGTGCTTTGAAAGGGTATATAGTTTTTGCCAAGGTAGCACTATACAATTTGCTTATTGAAATTTTTTTAACATTGACCAAGGCAGGTGATAATGTTTAATTTTGAAAAATACATATCTATTTTTTAATATTATTTAAAAAACTATTTTTTAAATGTTTGATGGGACTATAATTTGAAGGTATTATTACAATCTTTATATAGTACAATGCCCATGTGGATAGGTGTCTCACATATTTTTTTATTGTTAAGTTTTTGATAATAAATCATACTTGTTTTTGCTAAGTATGTTTAATCTATTAATAAGTAAAATGCTGTTTACAGAGAGCGCGCTTGTTGTCCGAGAGGACAGACAAGTTTAGCATTACAAAACACTGGTTTTGAGACTGCCCCAACAGAGGGGAAATCAGTTTGGAGGGATCAAAAATGCCAGAAGACACAGAGTCCATAGTTTTTCCAAACAGAGCATACAGGTCAAAAAAAGCCGGCAGAACATCCAGCTGGATGTGCCTACATGGACAAAAATACAAAAAGAACCAGAACCTAAAAGAACTGCCACCTGGCATTGGGCACGACGAGCTCTGTGGCCGGCTCTTCCTCTATCGGGCAACCCCAATCTTCACAGTTGTCCAACGGATTTGGCTCACCAACTCCTTCCTCCCGCCGCGTGTCCTTCTCGTCTTGTGTTTGCATCTCCTTGCCTGGCGAGGCCAGTTGAGGCTTTGGATCCTCGCCCATGTTCTTCGCTGCCTCCTGCCCCGTCCTCTGTTGCTGCCCTGCAAACCCAGTTTCCATGGCAGAGCGTCGGTTCTGACGGGCTCCTGGCTGACTAGGCTCCGCCCTAAAAGTAGCACTTCCTGAGCAGAGGCCCTGATTGCTCTGAGCCTCTTCCTCTGTAAACAGGATGAATATGGTAGCCATGATGACAGGTTGGTTCAGCGTGCTCCTGAAGTGGAAGAGCGTGGTGTGGGGGGACGAATTTCTTGGTAGGGGGAAGGGAGCTGAACGAAGACGCCCACGCCCACTCCTCGTGTTGGGATAATGGGGGTTGTCAGCTATGGAGGAGGGTGAGCTCGAGGAGCTTCGTCTTCTGGCTTGCTGACGAGCGCTTCCCCCTCTCGAGCCTCCCCTTATGCTAATAAGCCTCTGCCTCACCATGACTGTGCGGATGAAAGAGCGGACGCGCAGAAGCAAACGGAGGAGAGCGTGAGCATGCGGAGGGCGCGTCACAGCAACACGACGGAGCTCGACCCTCTCCCAGAACCCACCTTCTCCCGACTAGCAATGCTTGGAAAGCCCTCTGTAAATGCCATAGCTGTCTCGGATTTTATCAAAATTCGCCGCGCCTCGGTTATCCTCCACCATTACTACTGCATTCAATGCAATCGAAGGCCAACTATCCCATAAGCATGCGGAGGCGATTGTTCTGTCCTCTGCCCGCCTGTTCCAGCCAATTTCCCATTGCGTGAGGCCATGTGATGGCTCTTGCAACCGTATTAAACATTTCACACCGCAGGCCATGTGGTTTGGGGCTGGCAGGTGTCGGTCGACACTGCACCACCCCTGTCCCATCCACCTAGGGCTCTGTTGAAACACCCGCATCCGGGGGATAATAAATCATACTTAGGTAAATAACATATTTACCATTTGTTACCATTCACCATAATTTAAGCACATTCTTACTTTAAAAATGGATAGAAATAAGATGAAAATATATATATTTGTTAAGAGTTACCTCATACAATTATTTCTATGTTCCTCGACATTTTAATGAGTAAAAATATAGATGTATAAACTTACTAGTGGTTACTATCCACCAAAATTTATTGAAGTCCTTGTCTTTGATAAGACAATTAATGCCTTCACTTTAAATGATAATTTAAGACTATAGCAATTGATTTCCTTATTGACCCTATCAATGTAACATTGACCAATACCAATTATAATATTATATGCAATTTTCCTCAGAATATACTTCTATGTTCTTACTTAAAAAATGGATAGAAATAAGATGCAAATATATATACTTATTAAGAGTTACCTCATACAATTATTTAATAAGTAGAGTAAAAATATAAATGTATAGACTTACTAGTGTTTACTATCCACCAAAATGTATTGAAGTCCTTGTCTCTAATAAGACAATTAATGCCTCCACTTTAAATGACAATTTATTAGTCCCTGCCAAAAATAAGACTAGCAATTGATTTCCTTATTAACCCTATCAATGTAACGTTGACCAATACCAATAATAATATTATATGCAATTTTCTTGAGAATATACTTCTAATTTTAATGACAAAAATATGTCGTTTAAGCTATATAATTTCAATGTTTTAAGTGTTTTTCAAATATAAATTTTATTTTGCAAAGAAATTAAATCCAATGATAAAAAATTAAGGGGCTTTTCACCTCTGGAAAAAGTTTAATTCCTATAAAATCTTAATCCTAAAGCTACTTGATACATTAAAATAATAATTAATAGATCAAAATTCACTTTAAAATATTAAATTTATTTT